>PISX010022620.1:0-31339 GCA_004024625.1 Mellivora capensis
AAATACTAAAAGGGTGGCAAAGACCCTAGGAAAATGCCCTTTAAAGAAGAAATTGAATTAACTGCAAGACTAAAGAATCATGGGGAGAAAGCCATGAATTCCGCGCATTGCTTTCTCCTCCTCTGGAGTTCCGCTGCTCTCCCTGTTAAGTGAACTTGGTCTTGGCTGGATTTCTTTTGATCTTCTGGGGGAGGGGCCTATTGTAGTGACTCTCAAGTGTCTTTGCCCGAGGCAGAGCTGCACCGCCCTTACCAGGGGCGGGGCTGAGTAATCCGCTCAGTTTCGCTTTCGGGAGCTTTTGTTCCTTGAGCGCTTTCCGTAGAGTCAGGAGGACGGGAATGAAGATGGCGGCCTCCTTGTCTCCGGCCCAGAAGAGCTGAGATTCGGGGCTCCACTCCTCAGAGAAAAGCCCCGGCCCACTCACATCTCCCTGGCCTCTGGCCACGCTCCGAGCTCACCCAGCCTGCGACCGGTTCAAGGTAACCCTGAGCTGAGCTCATTCCTTGGCTCTGTCTCTGTAGCCGGCTTCCCGCTCCGATACCTGCTAGCTCTGCGACACTCAGACACCCCCGATCCTTCTGTGACCCTGCGGGACCTGGGGCCACGCTGACCCCGCGTGGGCTTCACCCCGGTTTAGCCTCTGGAGTGATGTCCCTCCGTGGAGCAGACTTTTAAAAGTCCCGATTTAGTGCTCTGTGGCTCCGCCGCTTGCTGGGAGCCGGCCCCTCCCCTGCGGTCTATCCTCCCATCGCTTTCGATTCACTTCTCCGCGGGTCCTACCTTTCAGAAAGTGGTCGATTTCCCGTTTCCAGAATTGCTGTTCTTCCTCTCTTCGATCTCCCGTTGGATTTGTAGGTGTTCGCAATGGTTTGATAAGCTATCTAGCTGATCTCCTGCTACCTGAGTCGCCTCAGCTGCTACTTCTCCGCCATCTTGCCCCTTCCTCATGGGTGCACAAAGATTCTTAACCCAAAGATATGTTAACTACCCATTCCAAAGTCTCCCGGTACCTAGTCGGCCAGATGTCATTCCCCGGGACACCGTATGCCTTTGTTGCCTCATCTCTGGGCAGATGGAAAAAAAAAAAAAGGATAGACTTGGGACAAGGGCAGCTCTTCACAGCATTTCCCAGCAGCAGGGAACTCACCATGAGGCCCCAGCAATGCTTCCCAGTGTATGGCCCGCAGTCCACCTGCCTCAGAACCCCTGACCCATTTTATCTGGGAGTGACATCCAAGAGTCTGCATTTTAAGAGTTTTCTGGTGATTCTGAGACAAAATTAAAGCTGGGGGCCACTATTTTAAAGTTCCCCAATCTGCGTGTAGCCTCTCCCACCTCTTGGCTGCTTCTCATAAACTAGTTACCTAATCAGTGTTCTATCCCTACTGTGATTCTCCGACATACCATATTTTTCATCAGCGTAAAGTTTGTTCTGCCTGGATAGAGAAGAAGAGTGAGTATGATATTTCAGTTGCAGGTCTACGGTCTATAACTGAGAATTCTCTAATATATCTTTAAATATTAACCGACAAGATGAAAACTGATTGATGCATAATTCATTCGTGGAGCTAGTAGACCAAAAGTGCCTTTCATAATTTAACAAAGTGACGTAAACTATTAAAAAGTTGTAAAAGAGACAGTGTTGGTTCACACAGATTGAGCCCGGCTAGGAATAAATACAGCACCAAAGGAAAACGACGTGATGTCACTTCTGCCAAACTAGTCAGAAAAAAAAATTTACCTGGGGACTGGAAAATACGCTTTTTAGAAATTAAAGAATTGAAAACAGTTTTAAAGGAGAAAAAAAAATGCAGAGGTCAAAACAAGCAAGATCAGATTGGTGGTTCTCATTCACAACTAAAATAAATAATTAAATGTCAATGACAGTCTGAACTATTACCCAGAATAAAAAAGAACACAATTTCAGTTTTATTAAGGTAAGAATATATTTATATGTAATAATTCTTCATTTTTTTCATTTTGACTTCAAAATGTTATCTTTGTTATCTTTAATCAACCCTTGAGGTGAATTCCTCTGAGAGAAGACAAATAGGTGGTCTTAGTAAGAACAAGAAATAAACATAAGTATTATTAAATAAATCCATCATGTAAAAGTAAAAATAACACGGGGCGCCTAGGTGGCTAAGTAAGTTAAGCATCTGCCTTCGGCTCAGGTGATGATCTCAGGGTCCTGGGACTGAGCCCTGTATATTGCTCCCTGTTCAGCAGGGAGCCTGCTTCTCCCTCTCCCTTTCCCCTCATTTGTGCGCCCTCGCTCTCTCTCTCAAATAAATAAATAAATAAATAATAAAAATAACACTACTGATAAAGTTTAAGTCCTCTTCAACCATGTCCCAAATTAATGCAGTCCCTTCCTCCTCTCTTTAAAGGTAATCACTGATATCAGTTTGCAATATATTCTTCTAGATCTTGTTCTTTGTCTACTTGCATGTAGATGTGCCTGTGAAAAGCATTCAGAACTGCTTGGAACATTGTTTACATATATGGTGTCATACTGTATACATTTTTCTATAATTTGATTTTTTTCACAAACTTTCACAGACTATGCCTTTGAGGCTGTGTGCCAAATATTGTTTCAAATACTGACACAAATTATCTGATTTAACCCTTAGCATTCTTTCCCAGTAGGTATTCTTGTTATTTCACAGAGAGGGAAATGGAAGCACAGAGAAGTAAGGAAAAAAAATCCTTCCACAGTCACACAGCTTGTGGTCAATGTAGAGTTAAAAATTATAGGCCTGGGACACCTGCATGGTTCAGTGGGTTAAGCATCTGCCTTTGGCTCAGGTCATGATTCCAGGATCCTGGAACTGAGCCTCAGTTGGGCTCCCTGCTCAGCGGGGAGTCTGCTTCTCCCTCTGCCTCTGCCCTCCCTCCACCTCTGCTCATGTTCTCTCTTTCTCTCTCTAATCAATAAACAAAATCTTTTTAAAAATTTATAGCTCCAAATATATTAGATTACCCTTGACCAAAATTAAGTTGAGACAAGAAGCCATCAGCTTCTATATCAGGAGACTTCAGAGGAAAGTGCTTTCTGAATGAAATGCAGCAATTTAACAATTAGCCTTTGTTCTGATAGGTGAGCGAGAAAGTGAGTAAATATTTAAATACCAGTTATCATAAAGGTCAAATAAACCTGTAATTACTTTGCATCTTGACAGCACACATTTTAAATTATTAGTCTGTTTGTTATGAAAGGCAAAGAACTTTAATAAAGCCAAGGATTTTGACTTATAACCTTGAGATCATGAATGCTTGTTTAAAAAAAAAAAAAAGACACATTTGTCAGAGTGTGTGTTGTACAAATGGTCACCCCTGGCCTCCTGATAATTTGCTCACTGACTCTGACTTCATGGATCTGGTTCCAACAAACTCAATGAGTGCAGATCCACCTTAAACCAGGAGCATAGCCAAAGGCATTCTCCCCTTTACAAAGTGATTTTAACCAGTAAATAAAATGATTCTCATATATTAAACTTAAATCATAATGCAGATTCTCCATTTTCTTCCCAGTTGAAGCACTGTTTTCAAACACCATCTGATGCCAGAGCTAATCTACCTCACTCTCTTTCCCTGCTGTATAATATTCTCTAGGATGAATTATTGGAGCCATTTGCCCACTGATAGCTCTTTACATGGGTCCTAATAGTTTGCAGTTCCTCACAGTGCTGCAAGAACAACATGCCCATTCTTCTACAGGCCTCCCCGTGTTGCTACACATGTATTTCTCTAGAGCAGTGGCTCCCTGAGTGTGCTCCCCGGTCCAGCGTAATTACCATCACCTGGAACTTAGTATTCAGTCAGGGTCTGACCCCTGACTTTCTGAATCATAAATTGAATCAGGAGCATGACAATCTGTATTTTAAGAAGCCCTCCAGGGGAGGTTGAGGTACACTTACATTTGAAAAACATCTCACTGGAGATCAGAGTGGTACAAGAGCCGGAACATGGGAAACCCTTGCTTTGAACACCAGAATGAAACCTCCCAAAGGATCAAGTAGGAAGGTGAAATGTTGGAAAGGTTAAGATTTTAGTCTGGCTTTTTTAGGAAAGTCTTCCAGAGTTAGGACTCCATTAAGCTTGTCAAGAAAAATCAAGGGGTACCTGGGTGGCTCAGTCATTAAGCATCTCCCTTCAGCTCAAGTCATGACACCAGAGTCCTAGGATCGAGCCCCGCATTGGGCTTCTTGCTCAGCAGGAAGCCTGCTTCTCCCTCTGCCTCTCCCTCTCCCACTCTCCCTGCTTGTGTTCCCTCTCTTGCTGTGTCTTCTATCAAATAAATAAATAAAATATTTTTTAAAAAAGAAAGAAAGTAAAAAGAAAAATTAAGACCAATTTCAGAACCCAGCTATGTTATCTGACCAACCATAGAATTTGGAAATATAAATTTGACCATAAAATTTATATTCAAAGATTACTTACTATAATGTGAAAGAGGGTTTGAGAGAGCAGAGTCTGAGAAGGTCATCAGGCACAGGGAAGCACAAAGCCCACAGATGTTAAGTGTCTCTTCAAGCTCACTGGGCTGATGAGTTGGCAGAGTGATGACGGGGACCTTGGATCCTGGGTTTCGATCAGTGTGCCAGACATCACACCACACAATATTATGCTGTAATCACATATAGCCCTTCAGAAAGTTTTTACTACAAACGTAGAAAATTTTATTGCATAGACTGTCCTGAAAATAATTTTGAAAGGAATAAGAACTGGGTATTTATTCTAGAAGAATGTTGCCAAAACCAAATAATTCCAGTGTAAAGAAAATGTTACCTGAACATATCCAGAAGGAGATCATCATGAAATACCTCACTGACACTCTCACTGCCTTATAATTTTGACATTTTTTGAAAAATTAAATTATTGTTATGTGTAATATAGCATGAAAGGAAATTTTTTTAAATGGACCTATCCCTAATACACTTATCTTCATATTTCTGTGCATTCTGTCCATTCTCTATACATTTGTATTTATTTTTGCCCGGTTGTGACATAAGGCACACAAGTGTTCTACACTTTTTTTTCAAAGATTTTATTTATTTATCTGACACAGAGAGAGAGATCACAAGTAGGCAGAGAGGCAGGCAGAGGGGAAGGGGGAAGCAGGCCCCCCACTGAGCAGAGAGCCCGACGTGGGGCTCCATCCCAGGACCCTGGGATCATGACCTGAGCTGAAGACAGAGGCTTAACCCACTGAGCCACCCAAGCGCCCCTGCATTTTTTTATCTTAAAATATTTGGTAACCATTCTTCCATATTTCCATGTCACTATACGATGTTCATAGTTGACTTATAGCTCTTCAATAACCCATGGGATCTGCCATAATTTACTTGGCCATGTTATTAGACCTTTAAATGATCTAAGATTTGTTTTATATTAGAGAGCCTGGGTGGCTCAGTGGGTTAAAGCCTCTGCCTTTGGCTCAGGTCATGATCCCAGGTTCCTGGGACTGAGCCCCGCATCGGGCTCTCTGCTCAGCGGGGAGCCTGTTTCCCTTCCTCTCTCTCTCTGCCTGCCTTTCTGCCTACTTGTGATCTCTGTCTGTTAAATAAATAAATAAAAATCTTTATTTAAAAAAAAAGATTTGTCGTATATTGGCAACAATGCTACAATGAACCTTTCATTTTTTTTTTTTCTTTCCTCCTTTGAATTACTTCCTTTGGTTAAATTCCAACAAGCAGACTATAGGGACACTGAGCTAACATCTATTTACTGCCCTTGATCTGAAATACCAAACTCGTTCCTCAGTGTTCCAGCAGAATTTTCTCTGGAACTCCAACAAAAGTTTCACACTAAGTACTCATTCCAGGTGGAAAGAAAACAAGGCCAAAATTAAATCAGTTCTAAAATAAACCAGGCTTCAAATAAAGAAAATTAGCCCAAAACACCAACCTGAATTCACACTCTCAATTATTTACTTTTTATTGAGCTCAATACCAAAAATCCTTCTCAGTAACTTGAAAAAGTTTAAATGCAAATGGACTTCACGAGCTTTAAATTAGCACAGCATTTAATTAACTGGCCCTGGACAATCTTCATTTCTCAACTTTTCCACCTGCCAAATGGTAGTAAACATATTTGCTAAACTTGAGGAGGGAATGTACATAAAAATAAGATAAAACTGGTGAACAAACACTCTTACTTTTGGAAAATGCGGCTGATCTCTCTTAAGAATCATTGAAATCTAAAGGGGAGCCATGGAGTCACTGTCAGTGAGAAGATGATGCCCAGGGTCCAGAGTCTATCTCTCTGTCCTGTCAGCTCAGAAAGTCCATGTGACTGTCAAGGCCTAGAGCTCCAGGGGCCTTGGGAGCGTGGTTGACCCCAACAGAGAGATGTAAGTTAACATTTATCCACTATATGAAATAGTTCATAAACCCAGTATTTATAATGAGAAATATATCTGCCAAAATTCTGGAGTGATTGGCCAGGCTTTCTACCCCTATACGTAAAATCTGCAAAGAAGTCCAGATTATAATTAGGAAGAAGTCTGCTTGGTAAGCGTGGAAGTAAGCCTGGGGAGTTGGCTCATGACTCAGATGCTGGATGGCTTCAGGCTGTGCTGCACCCACCTCCACAGAGACAGGACAGGCTGTGTCCTTGAACTCATGAAACCTCTAGACAGGTCTTGAATGACACTGCCACCCATGGGCTCTGAGAATTTCCCTTTTCCTTGCTTCCATGGCCAACTATCCCTTCTTCTGAAGGACGTTTTTCCCTTCACATATGTTAACAGCTTAAATCAAGTCTTAAATCAAGTTTGGTTGCTCTGGAAACAATTCCATCTCGTCAGAGATGACTTTGCCTCCCTCTGTTCTTATCCCTTATGCTTTGATTGGATGGTTCATGCTCAGGTTAATGGGTTGCCAAATGAATGGATTACCTGAATTGTTACAAGAATACAAAAATTAACAACTAACAGCTTGTTGTCAAGCCAATACTTGCCAGACTAGGGACTTGCTGAATTAAGAGATAAGACATTGGACTCAACATCACTCATCATCAAGGAAATGCAGATCACCTCACACCTGTCAGAATGGCTATTATCAAAAAGACAAGAAATAACAAACACAGGTGAAGATGTGGAGAAAAGGGAACCCTCATCACCTGTGGGTCAGAATGCAAACTTGGGCAGCCACTGTGGCAAACAGTATGGAGGCTCTTAATAAAATTAAAAATAGAACTACCATATGATCCAGCAGTTCCACTTTCATTTATCCAAAGAAAATGAAGACAATAACTTGAAAAGGTATATGGACCCCCCATGTTCATTGCAGCATTGTTTATAATAGCCAGGATACGGAAGCAACCTAAGTGTCCACCAGAATATGAATAAAGAAAGAAAATATGTTATATATATACAAATTGGGATATTCGGCAACTGTAAAAAAGAATAAAATCTTCTCATTTGCAACAACATGCATGGACTTCGAGTACATTATCTATGTGAAATGCCAGACAGTGAAAGATGAATGCCATATGATCTTTTTTATATGAAATCTAAAAAACAAAGCAAAAAAGTGAAAACGAAGCTCACAGATACAGAGAACAGATTGGTGGTTGCCAGAGGCAGGGGGCTGGGGATAGGTAAAATGTGGTGAAGGGAATTAAGAGGCACAAATTTCCAGTTATAAAATACACAAATCATGAGAAATTCATGTACAGCATGGGGACCATAGGTAATAATACTACATTAATCTCTGAAGGTTTCTAAGAGAGTAAATTAAAAAAACAAGGAAAAAATGCTGTAACTATGTATAGTTACAGACATGAATGACGTGAATGAGACTGTGGTGATCATCTCACAATATATACAAATAGCAAATCATTTTGTGTTACACCTGAAACTAACATAATGTATGTCAATTATGCCTCAACGAAAAAAAGAAAAGATAGGACATTTAACCATGAGCTCAGTTGTTACTAGAATGTACATAGATTCTTCTAAAAAATGCCAAAATAAAAAATTGATAAATAAATAAATGCCAAAATAGTTGGTTCTCTTTAATAAGATAACTTATAGTTTAAACAACCTTTATAGTTGTTTAGACTATAAATTACTTGGCAAACCTTATCTTCCAAGTTGGTAAGTAATTTTTAACTCAACTCAATCCTGTTAAATTATAAAAGGTTTTGAATTCAATGGATCCAAACTGATGAACTTTAGTGCATTATTCCATGAACTGAAAAAAAATTGGAAGAATTATAACGTAAAATTTGGATTCTTCCTCTCTGCCATAAATACACCACTTTATTGTGACTCCACCTGGTAAAGTTTGATAATCAAACTCTCACCTTTTTTTTTTTACTTTTAGCACTTGCTTATAATAACCTTATTTCTTTATCTAAAATGTTGTTATGCATAGGAACTTAGCCCAAAGCTGACTTCAGCTATCTATCAGCTATTTTTTGCTCAAAATTATAGATATAAAATTAACCTAGAGTTTCACAGAGACAAAAGGTACATTCGTGGTTGACAGGGCTTGGGGGAGGAGAGAATGGAGAATGACTGCTAATGGGTATAAGCCTTCTTTGGGAGGTAAAGAAAGTGTTCTGAAATTAGAGGTGATAGTTGCACAACCTTGATAATATATACTAAAGACAGTGAACTGTGATTAAAACTCAATTTAAAAGGGTACATTTTATGGTATGTGAATTTTCTCATTTTAAAAAAAAACATTTCAGTGCAACATGGGTCTTCTTAGAATACTGTATTTAGGTATTATTCATTGCCCATGGGCAAAAATTATAAGAGGCATAAAGAAAGGGAATTGTTCGAACAGTCTTAATTTGGAAGAGATTTTAGGCATTGAATGAAGTTGAAACCAAATTCACAGTAGGAGATTGGGATCCTATGTCTGCCAAGGAGCTGGTGAGTGACAGCCATCACTCATGAGAAAATAGCATAATCTGCTCTCCAAGTGGCAAGGTTATATATTATATGAAGGCTTTGATGGCTCAGCTCAAGACAAGAACTCAGGGTGGTCATGAGAATGATCCACCCCTCCCTAGAACACTTGAAGGTACCCATCCTTCTAGAGGAAAACAATCCATTTCAGGGCACAGACATGAATAAGAAATAGACAAGAGATTTCTGACAATGTAGTCTGTAGATTGGATTTGTATAAAGTGAATCACCTTCCCTCCACTCCTTTACATAAAGATCTCAGAAATGTGTTAGTAGAGGCGGTGGTATGAGGGGGCAGTGGGTGGGGGCGGCTAACGTTTGGCCTCAAGCAATGCAAGATTTGCAGTTAAAATAGCCTAGGTTTCTGTAAGCAAGTGTGTTGGCTTTCTAGACATTCAGGGGGAAAAGCCAACTTTTCCTCCAACTTTTCCAAGGGAATCCAGGGCCAGGAGTGTCTTCTTCCTTCCAGATGCCATATAAGGATAGTTGGCCACACAGATGGCTCTGTGGGTATGCCACAAAAAGTGATCAGGCAAGTGTGGGGGTGGGAACCTCTCAGGGCCATTTCATGGAGTTCAGAGCAGGCCCTAGTGTCTGACTGCAATATTCTTTTTTTTAAGGTTTTCTTTAAATTCCAGTTAGTTAACACATAGTGTAATATTAGTTTCACGTGTACAATATAGTGATTCTCATTTACACACATCACCCAGTGCTCATCCCAACAGCCCACCTGGCCCAACAGGCGCTCTCTTTAATACCACCACCTATGTAACCCATCCCCTACCTGCCCTCTTCTGCTAACCCTCAGTTTGTTCTCTGTAGTTAAGAGTCTGTTTCTTAGCTAGCCTCTCTCTCTCTCTTTTTACCCTTTGCTCATTTCTTTTGTTTCTTATGTTCCACATATGAGTGAAATTATATGGTATTTGTCTTTCTCTGATTAACCTGATACTCTCTAGCTCCATACTGTTGCAAATAGGAAGACTTGTGTGTGTATAAATGTAGATGCATTTCTATGTAGATATGTGTATAAATGTAGATACATCTTCTTTACCCACTCATCCATCAATGGGCATTTGGGCCGTGTTCATAATTTGGCTATTATAGATAATGCTGCTATAATCATCAGGGTGCCTGTATTTCTTTGAATTAGTATTTTTCCATTCTTTGGGTAAATACCACACAGTGTGATTGCTGGATGGTAGGATAGTTCTATTATTAACTTTTTGAGGAAACTCCATACTGTTTTCCACAGCAGCTGCACCAGTTTGCAGTCCCACCAACAGTGCAAGAGGGGTCTCCTTTCTCCACATCCGTGCCAACACCTCTATTTCTCAGGTTGTTGACTTTAGCCATTCTGAGAGGTATAAGGTGATACTCTTAAAGACCTATAAGCACAGGAAGAGTTTCCCTGGTTCAAGGGGCTCTCTACTTACGCAATCTATTCACTAAAGTGGAGTGTAGACCTATTCCATCTGATTCACTTGGCATGTTCAAAGGAAGGGTCATCATATGCAAGCCCACTCTCCTCTAGAAGGAATGTGAAAGACGCAAGTTGTCATCAGCTCTGCAGGGCTCCTGGCCCCCATCCCCCTCCCATCCTTGAGTTTCCCTACCAACTTTGCACTCAAAAGTTTTCCATTAACGTGGATTCTTCAAATTGAGGGTATTTAATCAAATCATAAGAGACTCTTAATGACAGAGAACAAAGTGAGGGTTGATGGAGAGAGGTGGGCAGGGGATAGGCTCGATGGGTGGTGGGGATTCAGGAGCACTTGTGATGAGCACCGGCTGTTGTGTGTAAGTGATGAATCACTGAGTTCTACTCCTGAAACCAATTTTGCACTACATGTTAACGAACTAGAATTTAAGTAAAAATCTAAAAAAAATGTCATTTACTTTTAATCATTTTAAATCCACTTTGTGTGAGCTGTTGTAACTAAAAAACTATGGAGGGAGAGGTGTTCAAACCAGTGTTTCTAGAATATATTACTCAGCTTTTAAAAAATTAGAAACTTAGGGATGCCTGGGTGGCTCAGTTGGTTGGGCGGCTGCCTTCGGCTCAGATCATGATCCCAGGGTCTTGGGATCGAGTCCCACATCGGGCTCCTAGCTCGGCGGGGGGCCTGCTTCTCCCTCTGCCTCTGCCTGCCACTCTATCTGCCTGTGCTCCCTTTCTCTCTGACAAATAAATAAATTAAAAAAAACAAACAAACAACTAGAAACTTAGCTTCCAGGATCAATGATATTTATCAAGGTCTCCAAGAATTCAATCAAAAGTAGAAACTCAGCACATTTGGTGGGTGTCCACTAAACAAAATTTCTGCACAAAACTTAAAAGTCTCCGGAATCCTGTTCTCATTTGAAAGAGGTAATAAGAAAGCAATAGAATTAATTCTTTTAAAAAAATAACCACCTTGCTTGTACCCCTAGATCTGAAAAGCAATACATGTAGGAAATTTAAATATATAGAAAAATGTTTTTTAAAGCTTGGATTATCTGAATGTTTGTTTCCTCCAAACTTGCAAAGAGAGAACATACCTTTATAACATCTGCCTCATACTATATATTTTTTTAAGATTTTATTTATTTGGGACACCTGGGTGGCTCAGTCAGTTAAGCAACTGCCTTCAGCTCAGGTCATGATCCTGGGGTCCCGGGATCGAGTTCCGCATCAGGCTCCCAGCTCCGCAGGGAGTCTGCTTCTCCCTCTGACCTTCTACCCTCTCATGCTCTCTTACTCGCTCTTTCTCTCTCAAATAAGTAAATAAAATCTTAAAAAAAGATTTTATTTACTTATTTGAGAGAGTGAGAGAGAGCACACACTGGGGGGAACATGGGGGGAGACCCTACAGAGGAGGGGGGCAGGGAGAGAGGCAGAGGGAGAGGAAGAAGCAGACTCCCCACTGAGCAGGGAGCCCAACTGGGGCTCTATTCCAGGACCTCCCCTACATCATGACATGAGCCGAAGGCAGATGGTTAACCAACTGAGTCACCCAGGCAACCCTGCCTCATAGTATATTCTCAACAAATTGTTGAATTAATGATTGTGCGAAAGTCTAGAGTTCAAAGAAACTTAGAATCAAAAAAAGAAAGTATTTGTTTTTACAAAAAATAAATTTCTTGAAGGCATAACTTTTTAAAATCTGGTGCACTTTTTTCCTATTGGTAACTTTAGAGAACCTGTATAATAACCCCTTCCTTCGATGCCATGCCCAGCAATCTCCTACAACCCTCCTCACTTCACTCCTAGCTGGTTCCCATTGCTCTGGACCAGAGTCTGGTCTTGGTTCTTGGCCCTGGTCCCGCTCTTAGAATGGCTAGAGAGCTTGGCTGTCCTGACTGGCCCTCAGGGCTCTCTAGCCCACGCTGTGCTCAGGCATTGCCCCAGGCTGCCTCCTGTGGAACTAACTCTCTATAGGGACACTGCCTGCCCCACCCCAGGACCTGAATGGAATTCCTGACCTTCCCACCCATGCCCTAGCCAGGCCCAAACCAACGCCCCACAGAGACATCAAAATTTTGGACACAATCCTTAAGGCTCTCAAATTTGACCCTGCTATTCCCTCAAGTTAGCATCCTCTCCCCAAAAAAGAAACTAAAAGAAATATATATAGGTAGCTCCTTACCACCATTCTCTCTTTCTTTCCTCATCCTTCTCAGTAGTGGTGATGTTTCAACCTTCTTTCTCCTCACCCTGTCTGGGGCTCTCACGAACTAGACACACTAGGCTTGAGCAATCACTCCTACTCCTAAAAGCCACAGCTAACCCCATGACCCTCCTCCCAACAGTTCTGGGAAAATCCTCCCTTCCCCCAGCATAGCTCCTCCTTGCTTCCCAGCACTGTCCCATCAGGCACAAGCACACTTGAGATCTCTGCTTCTCACCTGTGCACCCAGTCTCCTAGGCAGTAAAGCTTGTCTCCTTGTCTCCTCCTATCCTCCCTAGGCCCACACTCCTCTCCTTCCAGAAGGGACAGGAAGGAGAAATCGCATATATTCTTTAGTTTTCCCATCATCCCACTGAATAACTTTTCTTAGCTCCTATGGCCTCAAACAATTCTCTTAACCAGAGGCTCTAAGTCTTTACACCTATCTCAAAGAGTTGTTAACACTAAGGAATTGTTGAAATGTAAGCTATTACTAACACAGTATACAAGACCTAATAGCACTCAATTTCCAGCTAAAGATAGATGCACAGAATTTGCAAGCAGAAGGCTTGGGTTCTAACTCAAGCTTTCACACCAACTAACTTTGTAGGTTCACACCTTTTTCTCAACCACCCCAGGGTATGGTGCCCTCACTAGTATAAATCACCATTTTCTTCCCAACAGAAGACAAGAAACCTGACCAGACGAAGACATGAGGTCCTTTCCAGCTTCAGTACCAATTCACAAGTTTCTAAACATACATAAAAATTCAAACAAGGGCTACAAGAAAGGAAAGATCCTAAGGGTCTTGAGGTCATCGTACAATGGGAGAAGTCTTCCTGACCAAGGGACGTGCTGAGACTGAGGAAGGGACAGGCTCACATTTTAGGGAGGGGAAGCAGCCCAAGGAAAGACACAGAACTGGGGACAGAAAGGCAGTGGGTGGCTGTGTTTCTGAGGGCTCATATCATCTTGGTGTCTCTCTGGGGGCTCACCTTGGCCAAGGGAGTATTTGATACAGACTGTAGTAATAATTTTGGGGGTGTCTTTCCAGGCCATAAGGACCTTCTGTAGTCTCCCTCTTCCCATTCATGGGGGAGGGCTCCTGGAAACCATGATTACATAAGACAATCCCACCCCTCTAACTGTTCAGTCACAGGCTCAGGAAGTGAGAGTGACCAGCTGGTGATCAAGAGCTAGTTCTTCAAATAGCCAACACGTGATATAAATTGAAATGTTGACCTAGACTGAGTTCAGGCCTCCTTCAGATACAATCTTCCAGAACAAGGGAGGGCCTGGGTTCAGGTCAACAGTCACAAAGGCTAAAAGGACATTTGGAATTTATCTAGAGGGTAAGGGGCAACCATTCATTTAGTCAACAAATATTTATTGTGCATCTTCTATGAATCATACCCTGCATTAGGTGCTGGTAGTAAAACCGTGAATGAGACAGAAAAATGGGCTCTGTGTTCAAGGAGCCTGTACTCTAGCAAAGGAAACAAATAAAATATCGGGAAACAAATTAAGGAAAGGAAATTGTGATTTGGAGCTAAGAAGCAAACAAACAAGGAGATAAGATTGAAAAGCAGCAGGAGAATCTCCTTTAACTACTACGATGGGTAGAACAGGTCTGGCTGAACAACGGAAGTTAAGTAGAGAACGGATAGTTACAAAGGGACAGCTCTGTGGACAGCAGCATGGAACATTCCAGGCACAGGGAACAGCATTCAGCAAGCAAAGGGAACAGTTTGTTCTGGAAAAGAGCTCGGTGTGTTCCAGACACTGGTGGAAGGCCCGGGTTGGATGACAGTGGAAAAGATGGCATCAGATGAAGAGACACTGGCAGAAGCCAGATCACGTAGCACCTTGTAGATCATAAAAGGCATTTGTGTTTTATTCTAAAATGTTATTTCATTTTATTTTACTTTATTCTAAATATAAAGAAAATATACTGGTGGTTTTAAGCCAGGGAGTGGCATTTTTTAAAGCAGAGTGTTGTGGGTGCGGTCTCGAAAGAGTATGGAAAGGAGCAGAAGCTGGAACTCAGTAAGGAGCCTAGAGCAGCGGTCCAGGTGAGCGAGGAAGATGGCCTGGACGTAGCAACAGAGCTAGAAAGGACACGGGTTCAAGCTGAGTTTGGGAGACAAACCACAAAAACATGCTGTAACTCTTATCATTAAATAGTAAAAAGCTTTAAAAATAGGGAGAAGAAAGAAAAGACCATCTCAGTACATTGTGCTAAAGTAGAAGGAGCCTTAACATCTTTTCATTTTACAGAAAGGGAACAGAGGTCCAAAGGGTGGGAATGGTTGGTTCCAAGATCATTGGCTGACTCCCGGCAGAACCAGGATCCCAGCCCTCAGCCCAGCGGTCTCACTTCCACCGTCATGACCCCAAGCAGTAGATCTCAGGACGCTGTGCACACGTGGAAGCCTAGTCACTCCCTGTCCTGCACAGCAGACAAAATCCTGTCCCGGGCCTTTGACAGGGGAGAGGACTTCAGCGAGGGCGAGGATCAGCTGCTAGCTCCTTTACTAGGTGCCCGATAGTGATCCTAATGCTTTGCACACACAGGTCATTCAATCCTCACAACCAGCTTGTGAGATGGGTACTGTTCTTAGACTCAGTCTGCAGACCACTACAATAAGGCACAGAAAAGTTCAATGAGCCATTTCCCAAGCTCTGTGCCACCCACGCATTGTCTCCAGACTGTCCGGTTGCCACATCGAGCTCCGAGGTGGGAGAGGTCAGGCTCCTTTGTGCTCCCCTGGCAGCTGCTCTGCTCATCTCACATCACCTGTTGTGTGGTGGTGTTATTTTCCTTTTGAGCTCCATGCCAGGAAGTTTTCTGTGGGTGATTATTTGGGAATAATTAGTCTTTATGTAAGCACCGCCTTGCAGGATATGAAAGACATAACTTGCAGGCAGCCAGAGGACCCAGGAGGCTGCTTGTAATCGCTAGGTTTCATTGTTTCCAGGAGTAATTACGGAGTTCAACCACAAATCACCATTTCAATTGGGTCTACCCACCTTAGCTTCTAGAACAATTTTCTAGGGCAAGATGAAGGATGAAGAGGTGCATCATAGGGTTCTTTTCCCCTGCTGGAGGCGTCTCATCAGAAGCAGAAGGCATATGCGGTTTCCTGTGGAATCAATGTCAAGGTCTCGTCACAGTCCTCTGAGTCCTAGGACGCGGGGGCCAAGAGAGACCTTACGGAGTCTTAATTCCGGCTCTCCAGATGGCATATAATGGGTGCCCACTTCAAACCACCTGATGCACAAAAGGGAATTGGGATATTTCATGGCTGCAAGAAAGGAAGTTCAAGCAAGCCCCGAGCCAGACTCCTGCCTGGAACTGAAAGTTACCAGCATTCTCTCCCCTGATTTGTCCTCAGCTCAGAGTAACAGTGTCAGTTACAGTGGTAGTAGCAATTCTCTGACAATAGGCGGGTACACACTCCCTAAAACCCACATTGCTCCACCACATCCTCTCCCTCACCAACCCCCGTCCCCAACACCACGCCTCTCCAAAACCGGACAGTGCTCTGGTTGGTTCAAGCTGTGTGACGACTACCCCAAAATTAGCAGCTTAAAACGTCAATCTTTTTATTAAATTTCATCATTTCATGGGTCAGGAGTTCTTCCTTTCCATATGGTTTCAATGGAGGTCACTTGGTGGTAGCCCGCTTGGAGGTAGGCTGCGTTAGAGGCTCAAGACAGTTTCACTCACAGGTCTGGTGCCTTGGTGGCATTGGCTGGAGGGCAGGGCTCAGTGGAGACTGTCTGCTGAGCACCCTCCCATGGCCTCTCAACATGGCGGCCTTGGCGTAAATGTCTTCCATTGCAGCTTGGGGCTCCCCAGAAACCCAGGTGGAAGCTGCAAGCCTTCTTGTGATCTACCCTCAGGGACCTCAGGACAATATTTCTACCACATGAAACAAGTCACCAAAACCAGCTCAGAGGCAAAGGGAGGTGAATCAGACTCTACCTCTCACAGGAGTATGAAATAATTTGTGGCCCTCTTAACCTCCCAGACAGGTTACTAGAAACTACCTAAGTATTTCCTACTCGCTTAGATCCAAGGGAAAGGTAAATGAGGATTGGAAACAAACATCTGATCAAATGGTTTAGGGGACTGGGAAGCTACAGTTTCAGGATGGGCCATGATGGGACTTGTCTAGGGGGCTCAGGCAGAGACTGACCCCCATCAATCCTCTCCATTCACCAATGGGTAGTGGCTTCAAGAAATGATGAAGAAAGGATTATCCACAAAGAGGATGAGAATATCAAACCTACCTCATAAGATTGCAAAGACTGAACTGATTCTATCTATGCAAAGCACTTTAAACAGCCCATGACCCATAGTAAGGGCCCCATTAATATTCATCATCATCATCATCCTTGATAGACCACATCCTTCCTAACCTTGGCTAGGCATCAAAAGTTAACTCCTCAGAGGCTAACTTTTCAGGACTATACTAGGAAGCAAAGGAAGGAAGAAATGCGATTTACAACCCCCTTATCTATATGGCAATTACCAGGCTGAATTCATTCGGGATTCTCCAAGTAAATGAGCTTCATTTCAATGCGTTATCTAATAAAAATACTAGCGCCATTGTAAAGCTCTCGGGTGGTCTGTCCCTACATGAATTGCAGGAATGATCATATTCCACAAAGAATTGGTGATCAAAGTGACCATTTTGTGCCAGTGACCACTTTCCTTACAATCCAGAGAGTTCCAGAGAGACTTGCTACAAGCTGACCGCGCAGGAACAAATAGCTCCTCTCCACTAGTCATCAAAAGCTGGGGCTAGCCTGATGTCACAGCTTCAAAGAACCAGCCCAGGAGAGTATTAGAATCAGCGTAAGGTGTCCTGCCAGATGGCGTACGCTGAATTACATGAAAGTATCGTGCAAGATTTTCACACCAGTGGTCTTTTTTTATAGAAATAAATACTGATGCCAAGGCACTGGGGAGTTTGTAGGGCCTTAAAACCTAATGATGGAACCCAGAAATTTCACTTTCTAAGAAGCAGAAATTTCCTCCAGCTTACTGGAAGACAGGTTTGACATCAGGCATGTCCTTCTGGTTTATTACCTTGGGGAGGTGTAGGAATAGTTTCGGGACATCCATAGAACTCTTCCTATTATTCTGACTCTTTATCCACAGGTCAGGGAATCCATGTGAAAATCCTGCCAATATTAATAATATTCATCCCAATTATGCATTATAAATATGACCCTTGTATGCTATGGGTAGGAATGTAAATTGATGCAGTCGCTACAGAAAAAAACAGGAGGTTCCTTAAAAAATTAACTATAGAACTACCATCTGATCCAGTAGTTCCACTTCTGGGTATATACCTGAAGGAAATGAAATCACTATCTTGAACAGGTAACTATAGCCCCATGTTCATTGCAGCACTATTCACAATAGTCAAGATATGGGAACAATAGAAGCGTCCATTGATGGAAGAATGGATAAAGAGAATCATATGTAGGTGCCTGGGTGGCTCAGTTGGTTGGGTGACTGCCTTCGGCTGAAGTCATGACCCTGGAGTCCCAGGATCAAATCCCACGTCCAGCTCCCTGCTCAGCGGGGAGTCTGCTTCTACCTTTGACCCTCCCCCCTCTCATGCTCTCTCCCTCTCTCTCAAATAAATGTTTAAAAAAGGAAAAAGAAAATTACATGTAAGGAATATTATTCAGCCACAGAAAAGAAGGAAACTCCACCATTTGTAACAACATGGATGAACCCTGAGGGCATTATGCTTGGTGAGGTAAGTCAGACAGATAAGTGCACTTGTCTGTGAAATCTTAAAAAAAAAAAAAAAAAAAAAAAAAAAAAAAAAAAAAAAAAAAAAAAAAAAAAAAAAAAAAAAAAAAAAAAAAAAAAAAAAAAAAAAAAAAAAAAAAAAAAAAAAAAAAAAAAAAAAAAAAAAAAAAGCCAAACTCACAGAAACAGAAAGTAAAATGGTGGTTACCAGGGACTGGAACAGGTAGGAACGGGGAGATACTGGTCAAAGGGTACAAACTTTCAGGTGTAAGTTAAGTTCTAGGGATCTAATATACAAAATGGTGACTACAGTTAACATACTTGAAAGTTGCTGAAGAGTAGATCTTAAAAGTTCTTACCACACACACACACAAATTACAGCTATGTGAGGTGATGCATATGTTAGCAAACTTACTGTAGTAATTATTTTGAAATATATACATGTATCAAATCACCACTTTGCACACCTTAAACTTACACAGTGTTCTATGTCATTTATATCTTAATCAAACTGAGGGGGGAAAGGAAGTAATCAATTGCTCAAAAACCACCTGTGACTTCTGGCTACCATATTGAATCACACAAATATAAAAATCTTCCATCATTTCACAGACAGTGCTGTGAAAGAGCTACAGCATTTGGATCGCGGCCCAGTGTGTGGTGGAACAACCATGGCTGAATATATTTATGGAGAGAGGGGCATTCCAGGGGCGCTCCTCTGTTCCCGACCCCTGGAATGCCACTGAGGAACCTCTGAGCTCCCGGAAGAACCACGCAGGCCCTTGGGGGCCGCCAGCGACACCTTGTGGTAGCCAAAGCAACCACCGTTAAACATCCCTTCTTGGAGAGCTGAGCTTCCTTTCTGAGCTTCTGTCCTCTAAGCACACAAGCACACGTAACCAGAACCCACCCACCGTGCTTAAGGAAGATTACAACATTATCAAATTCCCATGCAGCAGGGACTGTGCTCAGTTTTTGCAACATGTTTTCTCACCTAATCCGAACAACCACCTTATGGGGTGGATGCTATTGATGTCACCCCTGTTTCAGAGATGAGCAAACTGAAGTTCGCGATGACTGATGCTCATGAATAGGGCGGTTGGGAAGAAGTCTGCTCTAATGCTAGTAGATCGGGTTTCATAGTCACGTAATTTGAGTATTCAAAGAAACGTGGCCTCCTTCCTGCTCCAAAATGGTGCAGCTGGGTACCGTGGAGCGTGTACAAACACAGAGCCCTGGAGAAACATTGCAGGTATTAATTTTCTGTGTCCCCCCTTTCATCTCGTATGCAGCTGCCTTCTAATCACACTTTTGTTATTCACAGCAGTAAATCACACCTCCCTGTTCACAGATTCCTAACTCCAAATGAATACATTTAAGACCGTACTTCAGCAAGACTGCACAGTTTAGAAAATAGATTCCATTGAATTTGAAATAATAAACTTGCTACTAACATAATACCCTCTGCTTAAGAAAGTCAAAGCTTGTCCACGCTGGGTTCATTTGTCAGCCATTTCAGAGACTTTTTATACATGTATAACTCAGGAATAAAATTATAGTATTACCTGCAAAGGTTTTTCAAGGTCTCCAATTGCCAATTTTTTAAAAAAAAATTTTGCAGCTCAGACATTGACTTCTGCTGAGTGTCAAGTGTGCTTTTCGTGGGCTTCCACCACCTGTCAATCATCCCAAGTCCTTAATTAGGGCTCTTCCAAGGAGACTCTGACATCCCAGAGAGTGATGCTTCCACACGGCTCCTCGCCCTCTTTCCCGAATTAAAAACCATGTCAGCAGACATGGTCAAAAGAGGCACTTGCAACTTCTTGGGGAGAGATTTTAAAGGGCAGGTTTTTAAAGTGCAGGTAGAGGGATGGAGTGAGCTTTGGGAATGCTGAGTCCTCGGAAGCAGGGCGGTAGAAACTTGCTGTACTGACAAAATGGCGTCCAGAGCCCCACTCCAGCCAGCAGAAGCTAAATGTTGTTCTGATGATTCTGTGGGGCTGAGAAGTTATAGGTGTTGCCTTCTGAAAAGCACTACTCAGCAAAAAAAGCACCGGACACTGCTGAAAGGGCTTCCAAGCACCAGCTGTGTCCACAGCTGCTCATCTCCCAACTTCCTGATGAACCAGCATTCTTATTTTGGGCAAGGATTGCTCCACGTTGCCTCTGATTCAGAAAAGGCAATGGGGCACTACTGGGTATTTACCCCAAAGATACAGATGTGGTGAAAAGAAGGGCCATCTGTACCCCAATGTTTATAGCAGCAATGGCCACAGTCGCCAAACTGTGGAAAGAACCAAGATGCCCTTCAACGGACGAATGGATAAGGAAGATGTGGTCCATATACACTATGGAGTATTATGCCTCCACCAGAAAGGATGAATACCTGACTTTTGTAGCAACATGGACGGGACTGGAAGAGGTTATTCTGAGTGAAATAAGTCAAGCAGAGAGAGTCAATTATCATATGGTTTCACTTATTTGCGGAGTATAACAAATAACATGGAGGACATGGGGAGATAGAGAGGAGAAGGGAGTTGAGGGAAATTGGAGGGGAGATGAGCCATGAGAGACTATGGATTCTGAAAAACAACCTGAGGGGTTTTGAAGGGGCGGGGGGCGGTGGAAGGTTGGGGGAGCCAGGTGGTGGGTATTATGGAGGGCACGCATTGCATGGAGCACTGGGTGTGGTGTAAAACTATGAATTCTGTTACGATGAAAAGAAATTTAAAAAAAAAAGAAAGAAAGAAAAGAAAAGGCAATGGGATTTAAGGGAAGGGATGGGAGCAGAAGGTAACAAAGGGCAGGTGGGGCTAGCCGGATAGGGAGAGAATAGTTTATAGTAGGAAGAACTTGATGCTAGGACCGAGGAGAGGGAGCCTGCTTTCTTACTGGAATGATACCCTGGTTTCTGGAGACCACGACTGAAAAAGTCAAAGCATCCAGATGCCACCCCAGAGGGTTGTGGTCCTTGCCCCATCCAGTCTTTTTAGAACCCTAACTCAACTGGCCCCATTTCTCTCTTCTTCTATGGGAAATGGTGGATGGCAAACCTCATCCCTGTTGCACCTGGCCCCACTCGACAATGCAGTTTCCTGCAGTTTCCAGGTGCTCATGCTGCTCAAGCCCTGCTCCTGGGGCAGGCAGGAGGGGAGGGCTCCCCATCTTCCTGCCTTAGCACCCCAGGGGCTATCTCCTCTCAGTCACTGCCTCTGAACTTCAGACTCACAGTTTTACCCCAAACAAAATATTTCCCAGCGAATGGGACAATACTCTGAATCTTAGATGTCCTAGAATTATATCTCAAAAACTAGGGTGACCGTTATCATTTCTGAGAATGAAGGGGCACTATTATTAGCATGCCAACACAACAGGCATAAACTCAGACAAATGGGGCATATGTTCATTCTCTCAGAAACCGGCGGCTCTAAGCTTTGAGGTTTATAAGCATCTCTGTGGGGAAGCAAGTGTCTCAATTTAAGGGGCACGTCCTTGGGGTCCCCACTGTGTCGAGCTTCCTTGTGAGTCCAGAAGCCTAGCATGGTTCAGCCAGAGAGCAGGTGAGTTCCCCACCTCCCTGAAGCTCCCTCTCTTCCAGCGAATGAGAGGCCTTCACTTTCCTGTTCTTGTCCAAGAGTCGATTTCTGCGTGGGGGCCTGTCACCCCCACGGTCCCCTCTCGTTTCTCAGGAGCTCTCCGGAACCACTGCCCCAGCAGCAGAGTGGCCCCGATTTCTGCACCCAGAATGCACCTGCAAGGTTTGTCTCTTCTTGGTGGGAGACTCAGACTAGGACATACACTGGTGTACACGTTTCTGGGTGAGTTTGATGCTTGCAGAGACAACAGGATCTGACATTTAGATGAGAAGTCACCAGGTCCTCTTTCTGGGAAAGGCAAAGAGCAAGAAGACTTCGGGGAAGAGAGTATAATCAAATTCTTTTTTTTTTTTTAAGATTTTATTTATTTATTTGACAGACAGAGATCACAACTGTAGGCAGAGAGGCAGGCAGAGAGAGGGAGGAAGCAGGCCCCCCACTGAGCAGAGAGCCCGATGCGGGGCTGGATCCCAGGACTCTGGGATCATGACCTGAGCCGAAGGCAGAGGCTTTAACCCACTGAGCCCCCCAGGCGCCCCAAGTATAATCAAATTCTATGCATGAAACAAAATAGCAGTTTCTAAAATGCAGGAGATGCCAAACAGCCAAGCACTTGGTCCTGAAACTATACGGCTGTCTTTGAAGATTTCTTCATAACTGAGGCGAATGCACGTGGTGGGGGGAGGAGGGGTGCGGCGACTAGGGGTAGACGTGGACCAGTAGATTTTTTTTAACAAGGAGAATTCAGAGGCTACAAGCGTAGTTTCCAGAGCTTAACGAAGTAAAAATTCAAAACAGAATTTCTGCTACGGTTTCAGCTGTCAAAAAACCATGCAGTTATATGAGCGAGGACCAGAAGGGAACAGAAAAAAATGAAATATTCAGATTATAGGTGTGGCAGGGGGTGAAGATGGCTTTCTCTATTTCTTCTTCTCCTATGACAGGAGATATAACATTGCAAATAATTCAAGGGAATGCAGCATTCTCTAACACTAGGCACTTCGAAAAGAAAAGAAGTCCATTTATGCGGCAAGAGTAGGGCCGATAACAGGTGCTCACGGCTCCTCCTGGGGCTCAGCCAGGGGCAGAGCACCTTCCCCATGCAAGCAAGAGCCACAGGGCAGGACCGGGTGTCCCCTCGGTGTGGGAGACACCCTCACAGTGTGATAGTAACGCTACCAGAGCCTCCCATGTGGGAAACCCGAGGCAGACCCCACCGCTGTCCACCAGAGCCAGACCAGTGTCTCCTTGTCTCTTTCGAGGCCATCACACTAGAAGGAAGGGCTGAACCCTCATTGCTCTATTTCCTTGTAGGATCAAGCAGAGCCATTACTGTGTCTTACATTGGGAGAAACATTTAATTAGACAAAACCTTCTCTGGCTGAATCCCATGGAGCTTGACAAGTGTAATTCTTGATTCATGCTACGTCTCGGGTCAAACTGTAGTCACTCTCTGAACGCTGGCCTTGACTTTATTTGGGGGTGAAGACGAACAGCTGAAACCTCTCAGGCCTTTTCCATGTAGACCTTCCAAGAACTCTGTGGGCTGGGAGAGGCTCTCTGTCCTTCCAGACACATCTTTGCTTTCAGGTTCTTTAAAAATATCGGTAAGAAGAGGGTGGTTGGGTTATGGACATTGGGGAGGGTATGTGCTATGGTGGGTGCTGTGAAGTGTGTAAACCTGGTGATTCACAGACCTGTACCCGTGGGGCTAATAATACATTATATGTTAATTAAAAATTTTTTTAAATAATAAATAAAACATTTCAAATGGAAAATATATATATCGATAAGAAATGATGGCTGTACCAGGTACTAAGTGAGCAAGTCCGTACCTGACCTTGTTTATTCCCCTCCAGGACGCCACGCCCTCTGTCTTCCATCTATTCCAACTCCAGCGCTACCCACAATGCCAAGCTCTGGGAGAAGAGGTACAATAAATATCCCCACTTCGCAGAGGCAGGAGAAGGAGCTCGGATGAAGAAACTTGCCCAGATGGCATTTAGGATTGGGCACAAGGCCCGCGGGCTCCAAACCCCACACTGGTCAGCAATATGCTTCTGTTGCCTCGAGTAAAATAAAAGACCTGTGGTCAATCATTGGAGTGTTTAAGGTTTTCTTTTTGAGTTGTTTCTTTTAATCTCCAGAAACTCCAGACCTGGAAGGGACCAAGAGCTGATTTTTTAAGTCTCCTTTCTTTAAAGAAGAAACTGTCACCTCTGAACCCTTGAATCAATTCAGGTCTGAAAGAATGAGGTATTGTGATTAGCCAGTTCAGCTGCTGGGCTCAGCCTGGGGACAGCGAGGAGGAGGGGAGAATCCCTTGTCAACACAAAGGAAATGTGAGAAAATGGTGCTGGGCGGCTCCAAGCCATGGCTGCTGGCATCTACGGTTTAGGCTGGGCCCAGAATCTCCATGCGTGCCCATTTGTTATTTCTTAGGGAAGAAAAGTGATTATCTATCCCCACCCCTAGGATGGCTCACCCCGCAGAATCTGAGTCTATAAATAAATCCGGTCACCTCCATCAGACAGCTAAGCCTTCATCTAGCTTAACATATTAAATAGCAACAAGGCTAAAAAAGAAACACGGGGAAAGCTGGTGCCAGTCCTCTGATTCAGCGTGTTACTCACCAGCCCTGTGACTAGGCATCTCCACCGGCCACCGAACACCAGCCCACCTGCGTTATTCTGCCGCAAGAACCTAGGAATCAGGATTACAGTCCACAAAAGAAGTGTCTTTCCCACAGCCCGGGTGGCTCCCTTTAAGATCATAATAATGACAGCTAACAGCCCTGAGCATGTACCACAGGCCAGACCCTGCGTTCTATGCTTTGCTGAGCCATCCTATTTAAAATGTATAGGGACTGGGGCACCTGGGTGGCTCAGTGGGTTAAAGACTCTGCCTTCGGCTCAGGTCATGATCCCGGGGTCCTAGGATCGAGACCCGCATCGGGCTCTCTGCTCAGCAGGGAGCCTGCTTCCTCCTCTCTCTCTCTCTGCCTGCCTCTCTGCCTACTTGTGATCTCTGTCTGTCAAATAAATTTTTAAAAAAAAAATCTTTAAAATAAATAAATAAAATAAAATAAAATGTATAGTGACCCTGTGAGGTAATGGCCATGACTGGGAGCATCCCCATTCTACAAGAGTTAGGCTTCTCGAAGCTGGGCTGGTGACCCTGGGTTTGGCTCTCCGTATCTGTTCTGTTTCCTTCCCTGCACTGCTCTGTGTCCTGGGAGACGGGCCTCTGTGACTATATAGTGGGACCTTTTTGCCAAGGGTCTGGCTGAGTTGGGCCAATGGGAGGCATGGCCTGACGTGGGAAGCCAGGAGAAGGAAAGAATGGGCATTTCTCCCCTCATGCCCACCACCACCACCCCCCACCCTGCCGCCTCCTCTGTCCCTGCCTGGTGTGTTTGGGCAGTGGCTGCTTTTCTCTCCCAGGGCCTTACCTCTCTCTGGTCCAGTGGGCCCCCAGCCACACCAACAGCCCTTCCCAGGTTCCTTTCTCTTGTCCCTTCAAGGCAGAAAGGTGACAACGATTTCCCCCATGGTTAGTCGCTGGGGGCTTTACCAATTCCTCACAGGTTATTTTAACCTTTCTACACCCCGAAAATAATCCTTGTTTAAACCCTTTGCTTAAATTCCTTGGGTGTGCTGTCTCATTCCTGCCAGGACCCTGGCTGAGGCAGAAACTGAATTTCTTGCTCAAGTTAGCACAACTAAATATGGTAAAGCTGGGATTAGGAATCTTGGCAGTCTCCAGAACTCACACTTGAAACCACTATCTCTTGTGGTTTAATACCAAGATAAGGCCACCAGTGACAAGGAAGGGAGTCCAGCTCCTGATTTCAAATCTTCAGTCCTTTCCCAGACACTGTCCCTGAGGCAAACAAGGTTCATAATCAGGGCTATGTCCTAGACCTCGTTTTCTTCCCACACTGTCAGAGTCACAGCCACATTCCCCCGAATGGTCAAGGCCACTGTGAGAATGACCTGGCCAGAGCTTAGTCGGGCCAAGCCCATTCTCTCGTGTCACCAATAGGCAGCCCAACTCGTGGCCCTGTGGGATCGAGGTGAGGCCACTGCGCTCTGCAGGCCGCCCTGCTGTCCTCCCTCTTCCACACCCTGGGAAAGACCAGATCACCAGCAACGCCTCGGTGGGTTCCCTTCTCTCCCTGTCTCTGCACTCCCGCTTCAACTGCAATGACCCGCTTTCTGCCCCCACTCTCCGCCCATATCCTATCATGCGTCCTGGGTCACAGGAACCCCAAAGCAGAACCTAGTCTTACGTTGGACTTCACACTTCTTCACAGGGCCTGTCTATTTAGTAGACTTTTCACTGAGGCAGTGCAAACAACTTCAATCAAACCTTAAACATCCTTCTCTTTAAAGCGACTTTGGACATTCTAGCACCATGAACCTGTCACTGGCTGCTTCTCCCCACACACTTGCCACTGTCATGCCCTCTTCTCTCTTCCCCTTCTCTGCCTGTTCTCCTCTTCTCAAGAATAAAGTGCAAAGTTGGCAGTTTAATTGTCTTCTTTCTTTTTTTTGCCCCCCAACAATTTATTTATTTATTTCTAACCAGCCTCTGGGCCCAGTGTGGGGCTTGAACTCACGACACTGAGATCAAGAGTTGTGTACTCTACCGAGTGAGCCAGCCAGGAGCCCCTGTCTTCTTTCTTGCTTTGGCCCCTGCACCTTCTTCAACCCAGAGCAGTTTTTCAATGCATTTGCTTTAACAAAACTCCCTCCATAAGAAAAATTCTGGGAGCAGCTGCTAAGTCGGTAGTCACTATGTCACACATTAAGGTAGAGAGCCACGTCTGTGGTGCAGCCTGGAACTGCTTCCCCTGCGCTGCACGGACTAGAAGTCTGGAGAAAGGTGTGCACGATCTCACTGTGAGCAAAGAGCATGAATTGTGAAGTCCTCCGAAGGTGCAAAACACCAGTGAGGCTGGTAGAAAGCAAAGAGCCCAGGATACGGCCCAGAGACCTGGTCGGAGCCCATCTCTTCCCCTAAGGAGCTACAGAATCAGGCCAGCTGCGTCCTCTTTCTAAGAGCTCATTCCTGCCAACTTTGAGCAGCATCTATTAAATCAGTGGTTCTCAAATTGTGGTCCTAAGACCAGCTGCATCAGCACCACCTGGGAACTTGTTAGAAATGCAGGTTCCCAGGCTCCACCCAGACCTACGAGACCAGACAGTCGGAGGATAGGACTCAGTCTTCTGTGGTCTAAGCAGCCCTCCAGATGGTTCTAGTGCACATTAAAGCTTACGAACTGTTGTTCTCAAATATCGTTCTCAAGCTGTTCTCTCACTAGCCTCCTTGTAGGGTGCCTTTTGGGGGCTATTTCTCGCCCCCTCCCCCAGATAGTCCAGAACCCTCATACTCTCTTTACTCCCCTTCCAGAAACATGGCAGGTTCTTAAGACATTTGCATCTGTTCTGCCCTTTACCTCAAATCCCCTTCGCAGTGGCGTTTTCCCCCTCTTTTGGGTGGTCTCACTATATAGAGAAAGAGCCTCCTAATAGTTTTTTATCCCAACACACTATGGACTTCCTTTATAATATCAATTATCTTGTATTATCATTTCATTTGCATAGTTTTGGTCTCTCTTTCCCCACTAAAATGTGAGCTCCGGAAGCAGGGACCATGTCTACTTTTTTCGTATCCCCAGAACTTAGCAGTGTGCCCACCTGGCCAAGCTGTCCAATAGAACTTTCTGTGATGATGGGAATGTTCTATACCCACTCTGTCCAGTATGGTAGCCTCTAGACACAGGAGGCTACTTAAGCACTTGAATAAAGCTAGTATGACTGAGAAACTGAATTTTAATTTTTAATTTTGTTTTAATTCATTTAAATTTCAGTAGCCATGTGCAACTACTTCCTACCACAGTGAACAGCTCCAGGCACTCCAAAAATAAGAGTGCACCAGATAGATGAATGAATCCCTTTTCAAAAGCATGAAGAATGTTATTAAAAATCTTGTCATTGATTTGTAAAAATACTTTCATGGACTTTGATTCATACAAATACCTTACCTGCTGAAAATTTCTGTTTCATGGTATTTTAGGTAGAAACCGTCTTCTTCATTTTGATGAAATTATTTTCTAGTTATCACCAGCAATCTGGCAGAAACTTTTAGCAGGGAGTGGGAAGAAAAAGGTAGAAATTAGACATGTTAAATTGGTCTTGAAGATAAAATTGATTCATTCCTTTCCTAAGAGCTTTGGGGTGACAGACCAGAAGGGATGATCAGCGATCTCTTTCTACCTTTCATGGGGTCTTGCTTACAACCCTGGCAAGGCTGCCTATCACTTCTAGAACCGCTGCTGATAGAGCAGACTGGGTCTCCCCTTTGGCAGAGGAAATATGGTAAGGTGAAATGGAAAAAATACAATCAAAAGTACTTGAATTACAACACATCTTAGAAAGTCACTTAACCTCTCTGAGCCTCCACTTCCTGCTCTATAAAATGGAGATAATAGTGCCCCCCTTGAACAGGTAAATAGGTCACATTCTTGGTGCGCAGAATGCCTTCGTTTTCTTCTTTCATGGCCAAAAATGTAACAAGTCCCAGGAGAAATCTGCCTGCTGGAAAGGTTGTTTCCTCTCTCTGAAATACTCCCACCCTCCATACTTTTTGAACATAGTCAGCCTTCAACTAACCTTACCCTCACCCTGTTTTGCATGTTTCTTTGTCTATAAGACTTTGGTATGTAATTTTACATTTGGGGGAATATCCATCATTATTTTGGTTAGTACTGGGTGGTTGGAAATACTGTAAGATTCCCTTTATCCAATGTCCTGGAATATATCCACAGCCCAAACTTCCTTTTCTTGAAAATAAAGGAGTTAGGCTAAAAATGAGATCCAAGGATGCTTTCAGCTCTGAAATTGCTATATCCTCGGGTTAGAGTCTCTCACAAGGAAGCATGTGGCCTAAACGCGTCATCTTCATTATTAGAGATGTCATAGTACTAAATGGGCTCTGATCTCCTGAAATACTCCTGCAGTTTAAGAACAGATCCCAGTTTCCTCCTTTGCTTTGTACCCATAATCCTACCTCCCCTCCTTCCCTCTCACTGTCTTCATCTGGGCTCTCCCAAAAACAGAACCCGAGACAAAGCCTTAAATGCAGCAGTTTGTTTGAAAACATGATCTCAGGGAATAGGAGTAGAAGGCAGAGGAGTGAAAAGTGAAAGAGGGACAGGATTCTCAAGGATGCTTTAATAGGCTGGCCATCGTTGCAGGCGACTAGAAGCCTCTCCCAGCAGATCTCCAAGGAGCCCTGAAAATTGCAACTCCAAAAGAGGAAGCATTTTTCTATCAACCCTCATCCCCACCGGCCAAAGGTGGCCCTACAGATGCCAACCCCCTTATGTGCGAGTCGCCCATACCTGAGCGTGGACCTGATTCCCCAGGTGTGGTGTCAGGACACTCCAGCATCAGATAAATGAGAAAGCCAAGCACGAGGCTTGTCCCCGTCAAGTTGCATCCATACAAAGCTGATTAAAGCCTGCACAGGCCTGGTGACCATAGATCTAGGAGGCATAAGCAGGAAGATCTGGACGGAATATGTCATTGGATACAATCCATGTCTCATGCTTGTTTGTGCCTCTCTTTAAATTCACTCTGTCATAGTCCCCTTCAAACTGTCAGTCAACCATAATCTCTGCAAAAATGGTCGCTTTTGTTACATCTTCCTCCATCTCCCATGTGGATTGCTCCCACCCTTGGCCAGCATCCTGGCTGGTCTAGGCTGCTTGCTTGGGAGGGTGACCTTGAGTATGAGAATTTCAGCCCAATACACAGATGACTCTCCTAAAACACTATCATAGAGGCATTGCTGGCTTCCACAAGATTCCTTGTGTTGATGGTGGACTGACTTGACCCAATCATTTTCCTCATTTTCTAATTTCAAAGCTTCCAATGCAGTCTAAAAACACCAGCCAACTCAATCCTTACAATCACCATAACTCCCATAGGGCTTACAGACCACAGACATCACACACCTGATACTCTGCCTTCTGCTAGCACCCCATCCCAATCCACCACGGGTAAGAGTCTTAGTCACTGAGATGCTGCTGGCCAGGTATCACCACTCCACCTACCACCAATAAGAGGGTCCTTATTATCTCTGTTCAGGGAGGAATCACACTCCAAAAATCCAGTCCCAGCTATTGCAGCCTGGGTTTCCCAAAAGCAGAGCCTGAGACAGAGTCTTGCATGCAGGTTGCAGTGAAATAGGAAAAGAAGAAAGAATACAAGGATGGGTTCTCACGGCACACTGCAGTGGACAACCCAGCACTCCATCCCAAGAGACACTCTGAGGAGCCCTCGTGAATGAATCTGAGACTTAGCCACATGAGCTATGAACGGTGGGAGACTTCACTCATCAGTCTCCATCCCCGTCGGCTAAGGTCCACTGGATTAGCTCCCCTGTGTTTCCAGGTTGTCCCAAGTGTGAGTGCAGGGCAAGGCCCCACAGCAACACATACCATGACAGAGGAGCAAACCGTGGCAGGAAGAGGTGGGCGGTGCATGCTAGGAATGAGGTACAGTCAGCCTGCACCCTCACAACCTGGGGGAATCCTGTGCAGAACCGACTGCTGCTGCAGGGGCTGTCATAAACGCTAGGACCCGGAGTGACACAGGAGGGTCGGATACAGCCCCTCCAAGATGGTCTTAGGTTCCAGTTTGCCCAGGAGCATCCCTGTTTTGCCGATTGCCCCATCATAATTATTTATTAAGTGTCCCCTTTTGCTCTCAAATGTGTCCCAGTTCAAATCATAAAGATATGGTCACTTTGCTCTTTCTTACACACACACACACACACACTTTAAGAAGCACACACACAAAAATTCCCACCAGAATTATGTTTTCATAATTGTTTTTTTTCTTCATTTTTTTCTTTTCTTTTCTTTTTTCTTTTTTGTATTTTTCTACTGCCCTCTGAAGAAAAGTCTCTGGATAGAATGTACTTTGTCTTTATTGAAGAAAATGGACCCAAAGAAAATGGACCTTTTACTAATTCTTTAACTGAGGAATAGATCCTACTCCACACCGATTTATTTATTTTTTAATTTATTTTTATTTCTTTTCAGCGTAATAGTATTCATTGTTTTTGCACCACACCCAGTGCTCCATGCAATACGTGCCCTCCCTAAAACCCACCACCAGGCACCCCTAACCTCCCACCCCCCGCCCCTTCAAAACCCCTCAGGTTGTTTTTCAGAGTCCATAGTCTCTCATGGTTCACCTCCCCCTCCAATTTCCCTCAACTCCCCTCTCCTCTCCATCTCCCCATGTCCTCCGTGTTATTTGTTATGCTCTGCAAATAAGTGAAACCATATGATAATTGACTTTCTCTGCTTGACTTATTT
>PISX010022621.1:0-20564 GCA_004024625.1 Mellivora capensis
TTTTTTTTTTCTTTCCTTAACATTTTGGGAGAAAGTTTCTCCAAATGACCAAAATACACCCAAGATAAAGTGTGCGGCTCTGTTCTATTCAACAGCCCGAATTATTCATTATTTTTTTTAAAGATTTTATTTATTTATTTGACAGACAAAGATCACAAGTAGGCAGAGAGGCAGACAGAGAGAGAGGCTCCTGCTGAGCAGAGAGCCCAATGCAGGGCTCAATCCCAGGACCCCAGGATCATGACCTGAGCTGAAGTCGGAGACATTAACCCATTGAGCCACCCAGGCGCCCTCTACCCCGAATTATTCATATATATATATGTGTATATATATATATATGTGTGTGTGTGTGTGTATATATATATATATATATGGAAAAAATTATGTATATAATTTTCTTTCCTCTTTCTTCTTCCACTGGTTTCAGGTCTCTTCTGATTTGGTTAGTGTATATTTTTCTGGGGTCATTGCTACCCTTTTAGCATTTTGTTCTCTCTTTCATCTATTCTTATTTAGACAAAATGACAAGGTGGAAAAATTTACCTCAAAAAAAACACAAAAGAACAAGAGGCAGTACCAACTGCTAGGGACCTAATCAATATGGATATTAGTAAGATGTCAGAACTAGATGCTAGCTGGGCTTGAAAAAGCAAGGAAGATACTAGAGAATCCTTTTCTGGAGACATAAAAATCCCTTTCTGGAGAAATAACTGAAATCTAACCAAGTTGAAATAAAAAAAGTTATTAATGAGGTACAATCAAAGATGGAGGTTCTTACTGCTAGGATAAATGAGGCAGAAGAGAGAATTAGTGATATAGAACACCAAATTACAGAGAATGAAGAAGCTGAAAAAAAAAAAAGAGATAAACAACTACTGGGTCATGAGGGGAGAATTTGAGAGATAAGTGATACCATGAGATGAAACAATATTAGAATAACTGGGATTCCAAAAGAAGAAAGAGGGAGAGGAAAAGAAGGTATATTGGAGCAAACTATAGTAGAGAACTTCCCTAATTTGGGGAGGGAAACAAACATCAAAACCCAGGAGGCACAGAGAATCTCCCTCAAAATCAATAAAAATAGGTCCACACCCCATCCTCTAATAGTAAAACTTATGAGTCTCAGAAAAAAAGAGAAAATCCTGAAAGCAACTCAGGACAAGAGATCTATAACCTACAATGGTAGAAATATTAGATTGGCAGTAGACCTATCCACAGAGACCTGGCAGGCCAGAAAGATATGGCATGATATATTCAGAGCATAAAAGAGAAAAATATGCAGCCAAGAATACTATATCTAGCTAGGCTGTCACTGAAAATAGAAGGAGATATAAAAAGCTTCCAGGACAAACAAAAACTGAAAGAATTAGCAAACACCAAACCACCCCTACAGGAAATATTGAAAGGGGTCCTCTAAGCATAGAGAGAGCCTAAAAGTAATGGACCAGAGAGGAACACAGACAATGTATAGTAACAGTCACCTTATAGGCAATACAATGGCACTAAATTAATACCTTTCAATATTTACCCTGAATGTAAATGGGCTAAATGCCCCAATCAAAAGACATAGGGTATTAGAATGGATAAAACAAACAAACAAACAAACAAACAAAAAACAAGACCTATCAATATGCTTTCTGCAAGAAACTCATTTTAGACCCAAATACACCTCCAGATTTAAAGTGAGGGGATGGGAAAACATTTACCATGCTAATGGACATCAAAAGAAAGCTGGGGTGTCAATCCTTCTATCAGTCAAATTAGATTTTTAAGCCAAAGACTTAAAACTAAAATTAAAGAGATGAGGAAGGACACAATATTATACTTAAAGGGTCAGTCCAACAAGAAGATATACCAATGTTAAATATCTATGCCCCTAACATGGGAGCAGCTAGTTATATAAACCAATTAAAAATGAAATCGAAGAAACACATCAACAATAATACAATAATAGTAGGGGATCTTAACACCCCTCTCACTGAAATAGGCAGATCATCGAAGCAAAAGATCAATAAGGAAATAAAGGCATTAAATGACACATTGGACCATATGGACATCACAGATATATTCAGAACATTCCATCTCAAAGCAACAGAATACACATTCTTCTCTAGTGCACATGGAACATTCGCCAAAACAGATCACATCCTTGGTCACAAATCAGGTCTCAACTGGTACCAAACGATTGGGATCATTCCCTGCATATTTTCAGGCCACAGTGGTTTGAAACTAGAACTCAACCACAAGAGGAAAGTTGGAAAGAATCCAAATACATGGAGGCTAAAGAGCATCCTACTAAAGAATGAATGGGTCAACCAGGACATTAAAGAAGAATTTAAAAAATTCATGGAGACAAAAGAAAATGAAAACACAATTGTTCAAAATCTTTGGGACACAGCAAAGGTGGTCCTGAAAAGAAAGTATATGGCAATACAAGCCTTTCTCAAGACAGAAGAAAGATGTCAAGTACACAACCTAACCCTACACTTAAAGAGCTGGAGAAAGAACAGCAAAGAAAGCATAAACCCAGCAGGAGAAGAGAAATAATAAAGATCAGAACAGAAATCAATGAAATAGAAACCAAAACACAATAGAATAGATCAGCGAAACTAGGACCTGGTTCTTTCAAAGAATTAATAAGATTGATAAACCCTTGGCCAGACTTATCAAAAAGAAAAAAGAAAGGACCCAAATTAATAAAACCATGAATGAAAGAAGAAAGATCACAACCAACACCAAAGAAATACAATTATAAGAACATATTATGAGCAACTATACACCAGCAAATTTGACAATCTAGAAGAAATGGATGCATTCCTAGAGACACATAAACTACTGAAACTGAACCAGGAAGAAATAGAAAACCTGAACAGGCCCATAACCATATCAGTAAGGAGACTGAAGCAGCCATCAAAAATTTCCCAACAAACAAAAGTCCAGGCCAGATGGCTTCTCAGGGAATTCTACCAAACATTTAAAGAAGAATTAATACCTATTGTCCTGAAACTATTACAAAAACTAGAAAAAGAAGGAAAACTTCCAAATTCATTTTATGAGGCCAGCATTACCTTGATCCCCAAACCAGACAAAGACCCCATCAAAAGGGAGAATTATACACCAATATCCCTGATGGACCTTGTTGCAAAAATTCTCACCAAAATACTAATAGAATCCAACAGTATATTAAAAGGATTATTCTCCACAACTAAGTAGGATTCATACCTTGGCTGCAAGGCTGGCTCAATAGCAGCAAATCAATCCATGTGATACAATACATTAATAAAAGAAAGAATAAGAACCATATGTTAATAGATGTTGAAAAAGCATTTGAAGAAGTACAGCATCCTTTCTTGATAAAAACTCTTCACAGTATAGGGAGAGAAGGCACATACCTCAATATAAAAGCCATCTATGAAAAACCTACAGCAAATATCATTCTCAGTAGGGAAAAACTGATAGCTTTCCCCCTAAGGTCAGGAATACTGCAGGGCTGTCCACTATCACCGCTGCTATTCAACATAGTCCTAAAAGTCCTAGCTTCAGCAATCAGACAACAAAAAGAAATACAAGACATCTGAATCAGCAAAGAAGTCAAACTCTTACTCTTTGCAGATATGATACTTTATGTGGAAAACCTAAAAGACTCCAGTCCAAAAGTGCTAGAACTTCGTACAGGAATTCAGTAAAATGTCAGAATATAAAACAAATGCACAGAATACAGTTGTATTTCTATATACCAAGAGCAAGTTAGAAGGAAGAGAAGTTAAGGAGTCAATACCATTTTCAATTGCACCCAAAACCATAAGATACCTAGGAATAAACCTAGCCAAAGAGGCAAAGAATCTGTACTCAGAAAACTATAAAGTACTCATGAAAGAAATTGAGGAGGACACAAAGAAATGGAAAAACATTCCATGCTCATGGATTGGAAGATAAATATTGTCAAAATGTCAATGCTACCCAAAGCAATCTACACATTTAATGCAATCCCTATCAAAATACCATCATTTTTTTTTTCAAAGAAATAGAACAAAAAATCCTAAAATTTACTTGGAACCAGAAAAGACCCCGAATAGTCAGAAGAAAGTTGAAGAAGAAAACCAAAGTTGGCAGCACCACAATTCCAGTCTTCAAGCTCTATAACAAAGCTGTCATCATCAAGACAGTATGGTACTGGCACAAAAACAGACACATAGATCGATGTAGCAGAATAGAGAGCCCAGGAACAGACCCTCAACTCTATGGTCAACTGATCTTCAACAAAACAGAAAAGAATGTCCAATGGGAAAAAGACAGTCTCTTCAATGAATGGTGTTGGGAAAATTGGACAGCCAGATGCAGAAGAATGAAACTGGGACATTTCCTTACACCACATACAAAAACAGACTAAAAAATGGATGAAAAACCTCAATGTGAGACAGGAGTCCTTCAAAATCCTTGAGGAGATCATAGACAGCAACCTCTTTGACCTCAGCCACAGCAGCTTCCTCCTAGAAACATCACCATAGGCAAGGGAAACAAGAACAAAAAGGAAGCATTGGGAGTTCATCAAGATAAATAACTTTTGCATAGCAAAGGAATCAGTCAATAAAACCAAAAGACAACTGACAGAATGGGAGAAGTTGTTTGCAAAGGACATACCAGGTAAAGGGCTAGTATCCAAAATCTATAAAGAACTTATCAAAGTCAACACCCAAAGAACAAATAATCCAATCAAGAAATGAGCAGAAGACATGAACAGACATTTCTTCAAAGGTGATATCCAAATGGCCAACAGACACAGGAAAAAATGCTCAACATCACTCAGCATCAGGGAAATACAAATCAAAACCACAGGGAGGTACCTTTTCACACCCATCAGAATGGCTAAAAGTAACCAGTCAGGATACAATAGGTGTTGGCGAGTATGCGGTGAAAGGGGAACCCTTCTATCTTGTTGGTGGGAATGCAAGCTGGTGTAGCCACTCTGGGAAATAGTATGGAGATTCCTCAAAAAGTTGAAAACAGAGCTACCCTACAACCCAGCAATCACCCTACTGGGTATTTACCCTAAAGATACAAATGTAGTGATCTGAAGGGGCACATGCACCCGAATGTTTATAGCAGCAATGTCCACAATAGCCAAACTGTGGAAAGAACATAGATGTCTTATCAACAGATGAATGGATAAAGAAGATGTAGTGTGTATATATATATATATATATATATATATATATATATATATATATATACACACACACACACACACAATGAAACCTGGATATCTTGCCATTTGCAATGATGTAGATGGAACCAGAGGGTATTATGTTAAGCAAATAAGTCAATCAGAGAAAGACAATTATCATATGATCTCACTGATATGAGGAATTTGAGACGAAACAAGATAGAAGATCACAGGGGAAGGGAGGGAAAAATAAAACAAGAGGAAACCAGAGAGGAAGACAAACCATAAAATACTCCTAATCTCAAGAAACAAACTGAGGCTTGCCAGAGGGGAGGGGTGTATCAGGGATGAGTGGCTGGATTATGGACATTGGCAGGGTATGTGCTATGGTGAGTGCTGTGAGTTGTGCAAGTTTGATGAATCACAGACCTGTAACCCTGAAACAAAGAGTACATTATATCCTAATCAAAAAATTTAAAAAAAGAAAGAAAAATCAGCTGATATAGCCTTATGGTATTTCCCTTGTATGTAACTCTTTTCTTTTTTCTTGCTGCTTTTAAAATTCTCTTTTTATCATTAATTTTTAATTCTCTTTTTATCATTAATTTTTTTAATTACTATGTGTCTTTGTGTGGACCTCCTTGGGTTAATCTTATTGGAGGCTCTCGTGCCTCCTGAATTTGGATATCTGTTTCCTTCTCCAGATTTGTGATGTTTTTAGATATTATTTCTTTGAATACAGTTTCTGTCCTGTCTGTCTCTCTTCTCCTTCTGGAATTTCTATAATACAAATGATATTATGCTTTTATGGTATTGCTGAGTTCCTTAAGTCTATTTTCATTTATTTTATTATTTTTTCTCTCTCCTGTTCTTTTTGATTGCTTTCCATTATTCTATCCTCAAGGTCACCGATGCATTGTTCTGCTTCTCCTTGTCTACTGTTTATCTCATCTAGTGTATTTTTTATTTAAGTTATTGAGTTCTTATCTCTGATCACTTCTTTTTTAATGCTTTTAAGTCTTTGTTGAAGGTCTCACTGTGGTCCTTCACTCTTCTCAAGTCCAGTGAGTATCTTTACGATCATGACTTTAAATTATCAGGCATATTATTCCCCTTTTGTTTAGCTCTCTTGTTGTGATTTTGTCCTGTTCTTTTTTTTTTTTAAGATTTTATTTATTTATTTGACAGAGAGAGAGATCACAAGTAGGCAGAGAGGCAGGTGGAGAGAGAGGGAGAAGCAGGCTCCCTGCCGAGCAGAGAGCCTGATGCGGGGCTCGATCCCAGGACCCTGAGATCATGACCTGAGCTGAAGGCAGCAGCTTAATCCACTGAGCCACCCAGGCGCCCCTGTCCTGTTCTTTCATTTGGGACATATTCCTGTCATATTCCTGACTTATTCCTTCACATTGTCTAACTTTGTCTCTGTTTCCCTTCTGTGGAGAGTCTGTTCTTTGGGTCATTTTCTGAATTATGTACACTGATGTGGGTGTTATGTAGTTGTAACTGTGGGACAAGGTGAGCTTAGGATCTTCCTCCTCTGCCATTTTCCCTCTCCACAAGGTGATTTTTCAAAAAAAAGTCATTAATCAAATAAATTTGAGAAATGCTGCATATTATATCCCTGTCTTGGAAATTTACTAGGCACATGAGCATATTAACCACATTAAAAATACTATATATTAAACAAATATGTTTGTTTAGTAGCTCATTTACAAAACTTCTGTAATGAAACAATGTTAAAAATATTTCCAGACATTTTTCCATATCTGTAAATATGTTGCTCCAGTGTCTCCATCTCTTGAAGCAAGAGGACGAAGCCTTAAGGAAGAAAGCCTGAGTCTCCTACACGGGGGAGTGTGGGAAGAAGAGAATTGAAGGGACAAGGAACATGTGTGCAATGGCTTCACCTTAAGGCCAAGATCTTGTGGCAGAGAGGCTAGTAAATCTGTGGAGAGGAAAAGTCAAAACAAAGGGTCTTTTGCATACTTTGTGGGTCACAACTGTGAAAGAACATCACTGTATTAACTGCACCAACTGGAGGGGTGGCATTAGAGTAAGGGCAGGTATTGAGTCAAAGTTAGCAATTTGAACCTCTTTTAGTTCTTAAATGGTATAGAAATGTCCCAGATGTTTTCACAAGACCTATGGGAGAAGATTAAAAATAGCTGTATAGGCCCATAGACCTACTGCTGAGGATGAGTGAGTGATGCAGGCCATCACACATAGTGACCCACCTCAGAGGCCATGGGAGGATACTAGCTAGGAAGATGTCTAATCAAAAACACAGAACTGGTTTCAGAGCTATCTGATTAGATTATCTAGTTAGAGTGAGGTGAGGCTAAGTTAGCAAAGGAAGACCCCCTGTGTCCTGACTAAGCCAAGAGGCCAGGTCTAGTGTTGACCAGCTGTAAACACCAGTGATTATTAACAGGCTACTGGTCACCAGGCAGGCAAGAGACATCTCTGAGGAGATCAGAGAATGCAGAAGACAGAAAGAGAACCCGCTTTTGTTCACCACCATTAGGCATTAAAGAGTGATGTGCTGGTAAATGTTTAACCAGTTCTCTCCTTTCAAAAAAAGTCCTGATTTATAGCATGTGACAACTCCATGGTATAAATATACTATGCTTGACTTTAAGTTATCAGCATAGTATCACTGAGCACAGAGTTGGGAAAAGATGTGTAACTATCTCAGACTACATGTAAACCCCACTCTTACACATAACCTATATCTGAATTTCAGCTTATGAAGGGATGGGGAGAAAAATAAAGCCTGAAAGAACATTAACCTGAAGGGACTCAGTTACATACAGTTAATAGGAGAGTTAATTTTCTTTTCATCCCTGTTTCTCCCCACGTGCTTAGATAAGTGTAAGATTATTTTAAAAACTAGAAAAAATCCACATAATTTTGCATATTCAAATGTTAATTTTTTAACTCATCCTATTATTTGAGTACAGAACATTTTTTCACCCTTTGGGTTACCAATTTGTGAATTGCTACTCTTTCTTCATCCTTCATTGATTCTTCTTTGTATAAATTTGGGCTCAGTCTCAAATTTGGGCACAAAGCTCAGATTATCTTTCCCCTTGGATCTCTACTATTATATATATCATTATATATATGTTTGTAAGTTTGTAAGTATCTCCAGTGTGACACCACCTCTAATGCTCAGCCAAATCAATGTTGCATACGTTTCCTTTTGGTTCTCTGTCATCCAGTGAAACCAATATATTTATAACCAAAGCTAGTATTTTCACTACTCTGAAGTCAGTCTCCACTTTCCCAACTCAATTTTTCCACTGTTCTTGGAATCATCCGTGTTCCTTCCTTTCACACTCACTTACTTCTAAGCAATGTGTCTTTCACATTTTCCCTTTATTTTCCATTCCCGTTGCCACAGCCTTAGTTCAAACATTCATGACCCCATACCTAAATAATCATGATACTATCTGTGCATAATGATTTTTGTTTTATTTTAAAGATATAGTTTTGTAAACAATTAAAATAGTTTATCAAAAACTAAAAAGATAGTTAAGCAAAAACAAATAAGCCAAAAATAACCCTGAAATTTCATTGTCCAGAGATGACAATATTTGTTAAACTTCTTGGCTGATCTTGTTTCAGGTATTATGAGTGTGTGTGTGTGTGTGTGTGTGTGTGTGTGTGTGTATAAGAGAGAAGGAATACCAATCATATGTAAAGATAATCTACACACAATGACACTATCATTCACTGATGTTACAGGTACTATGGTAAGGACTCTGCATATACCAGCTCTTTAAATATTCACAAAATTTTATGATGTAAATATGATTATCTTCATGTTACAGATAAATAAACTGGAGCTTAGAGAGTCCCACAATACTACATAGCTAGTTAAGTGGAGTACCCTAGAAAGACTTACGAATCCCAAAGCCCATGTATGCTTTTACCTCTTTACCTTTACCTTGTAACACACCATTAGATCATGTGGTACATATTCTTGTTAACCAGCTTTGAAAGTTAACAATATAATGCAATTTATTTTTATGCTAAATATGTATTTTATAAGCATGGAATCATAATAGGCATATATCTAACCAAAATTTAAATTTAATAATATAATATGAATATTTTTCATATAAAATATACATTTAAAATTTTAACATACTATTCCACTGTATACTTGTAACTATCTTCATTTATCAAATTTCCCTTTGATAGATATTTAGTTGTTTCCAAATTTTTACTATGAGAAACACATTAAAAAAAATACTTGTCGACATACATATTTATGGGTGATGGAATTACAAATATTATTTATGCTTATGTGAAATTTTAAATGTTGAACAAATATATACACATATATACATAGTGTGGGATGGTGCGAAAGTGGAAAGAAATGAGGGCAAGCCACATCTATGGGTCTGATTGTGAGAGCCAGGGTCCAGGTCTTATGCTGCTGTATTGTAGCATACACCATGGAGCAGTGTGAGAATTCTAAATTCAATTTGGATTTTAGGACCCTATGAAGTTATAGCTTTAAAAGTTTTAAGAAAGAAGAAGAAAGAAAACAATTCAAGCCTAGTGATTGCCTAATCTATGCTTGAACACTTGAAAATCAGGGAGCTTACTAGTTTTCCAAAACTCCCAACTTTGTTCTTGAATACCTTCAACAGTTTTGGGACCTAAGTCAAGAGGCCCATGTACCATGTGCCCAAATATTTAAAATAAATTCTTCAAGCTAAAAAAAGTTGTTTTTTTTTTTCCCTACTCTTGCCGTCATCCCATCCTATGAGGTACCACACATAGATGTATTTAGACATCTCAGCCCACAGATGTAAAGTCTGCATATTTCCACCTGGACCCCAAGGCTTAGATGCACACACTGGCATATAAGAAAGGAAGCTCTTAGAAAAGTTGTGGGGATACATATAAGGATGGGATGTGTGGGATAGTTTCATAAAAGAAGAAGCATTTAAGCTACCAACCTCAAGGTGAAAATGGGAAGGAGTGAAGGAAGATAATGTGTGTGAGGTGTGGGTAAAGAAAAGGAGTGTGTGTGAGTACTGGCATGACTGGCAAAACAGTGAGTGTGATAAGGAAAACTGGCAGGGATTTCATGAGACAAATACCCAGGCCGGGAGGACCTAAAATGATGTGTCAGGGGCACCTGGGTGGCTCAGTTGGTTAAGCTACTGCCTTTGGCTCAGGTCATGATCCAGGAGTCTCATGATCGAGTCCTGCATTGGGCTCCCAGCTCCTCAGGGAGTCTGCTTCTCCCTCTGACCTTCTCCCCTCTCATGTTCTTTCTCACTCTCTCTCAAGTAAATAAATAACATTTTAAAAAATCATTATAAAATGATGTGTCAGGAGGTGGAACTTTACCCTGTAATAATGGGAGTTATTGAAATTTTCTGAGCATGGAAATGATATAGTTAATTAGATTTGCATTTTAGGCAGTCAAGTCCAATAGCAAAATCGAAGGTGAATTGTAGGTGGTTGTAGGCCAGTAAAGAAATTGAATGTTTCTTCAAATTTCCTGCCTTCGAACTTTTCCTCACAATGTTCCCTTACAGTACTAGGTTAGAAATTATTAGTTACCAGGCAGTCTGTAATAAACCATGGAAAGAGAAATGGTGACTTTAATATTGGCTCCTAGGTCTACCATTATACAGCACAGATGGCAGAGGATGCATAGCAATATCACTGCAGACACCTGCCTTCAGAAGGATGTCCGGGCTTCTTATTATATAACCCATACAATGTCTTAAAAGATTTTTGGTTTTAAGGAGTTTTGGCAAATAGGTTCATTGGCAAATTGTGTGTGTGTGTGTGTGTGTGTGTGTGTAAGTGTGTGTGCACGTGTGTGTGTGCATGCTTGAGATTGAATATCCAGATATTGAAAACTTTAACCCTGTTTGCTGTTTACATAATTTGGAGAGGGCCAGAGAGTGAGTGAACAGTCTCTTGTATATCTCTGTGTACTGAAGGAGTTGATAGAAAGCAGAGAGAGAAAGATATAGTTAGTTGCCTTTGAGATCTAGTTTGAGAATCTGAAGAGCATTGGACAACAAAATCTGTGTACATATGGGGAAAATGGAGTACCTAGTGATTATACTGTATTACTGTAGACATAATTTTGGACTTTAAAAAGTACATATTATTTATAAGGAATACTATAATTATCAGCTTTCAATGAAATACATTATTTCCTGGACTATCTGTAATAGCCCCTTTGAGGCCATCTGTGGAAGGTCAAATTACTGATCTAATTTTGGTTTTTGTTTTTTTTTTAAATATTTTATTTATTTATTTATTTGACAGAGATCACTAGTAGGCAGAGAAGCAGGCAGAGAGAGAGAGGAGGAAGCAGGCTCCCTGCTGAGCAGAGAGCCCGATGTGGGGCTCGATCCCAGGACCCTGAGATCATGACCTGAGCCGAAGGCAGAGGCTTAACCCACTAGCCACCCAGGCGCCCCATAATTTTGGTTTTTTGGTCACAGTACAGAGATAAGTGTTGGTGGTAGACGTCTGCTGTCAAATATGAATAGTCACATGCTGTGAGAAAATGTCTTGGCATTTAAGGGTGAAGTTTAGATATTTCATAGAAAGCTTTTCAATTTAATATAGGCATGTGATTGAGATTTGTTGTCTTATTTACTTTGTGAAATTGAATGCAGAGCTGTTGAAGATTTAGGTATTCTTCAAACTCTATTCTTATACTTGATGACCTAAGCCACACCATTTCCTTTCTTCCTTGCTCTAATTATTGAGTCCTTCACTCTGCCTCACAGCTTTTCCTGCTGACCTGTCCCTCATGCCTCTCTGCCCTCTATGTTTGTCATGTTTCCTGTCTGTTCACAAAGGAAGACCAATAAAACAGAAGAATGACAGTCAAGAGAATTAGGTTTTTATAATTCCACTCTGTCACTAACCAGCTGCATAACTTTGGGTAAGTCCTTTTACTTTCCTTACTCTAAGTTTTCTTCATCATTACAAAGTGGAGTGAGAAATAGATGATCTCTGTGGTACTCTTCAACTCCAATATTTGTGTCTTGAACAAACATGGAATGTAATTATTATAATCCCAGTAGTGAGAGAGATAATTAAAGGAAAACTGTCCTGAAGTATTAAGTGTGTGTGGTAATACTACAGTGACATCATGAATGCTGTAGAACTCTCCATGAGAATTTATTTTCTTATATTTTTATGTCTTTTTTCTTCCCATCACCTCCAAAACTGTCATGTAGCAATTTACTCATTTTATTCTTCAATCATTATGCAGTACTATATTGAGATTTGAGAATGCTCTGGTCACTAATGACATATGCTGACAGTTCTTGTGGAATAATAGTCTGAGATGTAGTTGATATTGCAATTACTAAATCCCCATGGACGAGGTCCAAAAGAGATTCATTCTATACCAGATTCTGTTCTACATAAAATAATGAGTCAAAAGCAGTTATCCCCAAATCTAACATTTAGCAGGGCATGTAATTACTTTAAAGAAAATTGAGATTTGGAAGCTGAGACCTAGGTTTCAGTCCTGGATTTAACAATTCATAGTTAGTACCCAAGTCCAGTTGGGCCCAATTGACTCGAAATCTTAGCATTGCATTTACTATCTTCCCAGAAAATATTCCTGCAAGAAAGTGTGATGTAATTTCTAGCCAAGAAATAAAGTAATAGTATTCATGAAAAGCAAAGGGTATTTTAGAACATTAATAAGCAAAACTTCATGGAATAATTGGATTTGTGATCAAGGGAGTTATATTTGACAAATAGAACAGCTGGTTAAAGTTAGATTCAGGGGCGCCTGAGTGGCTCAGTTAGTTAAGGATCTGCCTTTGCCTCAGGTCAGGATCCTAGAGTCCTGGGATGGAGTTGGGATTGGGGGGAGTCCCTTCTCAGCAGGGAGTCTGCTTCTCCCTCTCCTTTCTCCTCTCCCTCTTCCTCTCTCCTGTTCATGTTCTCTCTAGCTCTCTGTCTCTCAAATAAAATAAATAATATCTTAGAAAAAGAGTTAGATTCAGGCAAGAATAACTGGGAGCAGCAATAAAGTCTGAAGCCATTGAGGGATGTAAGAGAGGAGTAATGAGAATAGTAGTAGATTATATGACCTTGAGGTGGTAGAAAAAATTTTTTGTGGACACATTTGATAGGAAATTGACAATAAGGTCTGTAGGTACAGGTTTAAGTGCCACTTGTGCAGAAATGATAAATGAAACCTTACTAATAATCTCCAAGACAGAAGGTATAGAGTACAGATTTTTAGACTTCAGTGGGAATGAGAATATCTTCGAGTTGCCGACCCTGATCTCAGAGATTCTGATCAGTGGGTTTAGGACAGGGTCTAGAAATCCATATATTCTACTATCACTCCCAAAATTTTGATGTAAGTATTCTGTGCTCCCTACTTTAGGGTGGTGGTTCTTAAACTTTAACATGCATCAGAATTACCAAGAGAGTTTATTAAGGCACTGATTGCTGGGCCTCACCCCCAAGGTTTCTTATGTAGCAAAATGTGGGACCAGGTAGTTTACCATTCTAATAAGGTGATACTGTTAGTTAGTTCTCACTAACACATGAGAACACATTCCTTGGTACACTGATTTCATTGACATAGAGGCACCAGAATAAATAAAAAACAGACTTCTGGAGGATAATCACATTCAGTGGCAGCAGAAAGAGGAAGAACCAGTGAAGAAACGAGAGAAGCAATAAAAAAATGTAAAAGAAGAATTAGTATGGTGATATCAATGAAGAGGATTAAACATGTTTAAACAAGGTTGGCTGGTTTCTTCTGGTTTTGTTTGTTTTGTTTTGTTTTTGTATTATAAAAAGCAAAAGGGGGAAAAAAGTTGTTACAGGTGAATTATTATTCACCTGTTATTACAGGTGAATAAGGTGTAATAACAGGTGAAATAAGGATAATAATATTACTCTTATAGACTTGTTAAATAATTAAAGTACAATGTCTAAACTGTTTATTAATGTCTTTAGTAAGCATTCAGTATATATTATTATTATTATTATTTTATTGACAAGAGTCACAAAATTACTATCTAGTAGAAATGGAGTTTTTTGGTCACTATATCAAGTTCTGGAAGCAAGGAGGACTTAAAGGAGAGAGAGCTATCAATAATACCAAAGACTGGTCCCCAATCCCAAATTGAAGTAAGAAAAGAAACCATCGGATTTGATGTTAATTAAAGATAGACTAAATAGGGCAGAATAAGATTGTAAGAGGAATTGGAGAATGAATGGAAGCAGCAGGTGTATATTCATTTGAAAAACTTGGCAATAAAAGAAGATAGTAGATAGAGAAAGCAGTAGATTAAAGGCTTTTTGTTTTTCCTGGGATGGAGAAAAATGGTTCATCCCAGAGAGAAATGCCACAGGAGTAAACTGACTGGAAGGTGCAAATGAACAAGGGAATAATAAAGGGAGCTGAGGTCTGGGGCAGGATAAATTAAGGAAGAGATCCATCACAAGAAGGGTGAGCCTTTGAAATGGGGGCAATAGCTACTTGATAAGATTTCAAAAAAAGGATCAGTGAAGATCAGAGGTTTGTTGAAATAAAGAGAGGGGAGAAAACTTCCATCAAGAAGTCCTTGCTTTCTTGCCTTTCTCTGGTACACCTGCTCTGCAAAATCCCATTATATGTTTGCTCAGCTCCTATACATGTCTGTTGAGTACAGCAAAATAACTAAGACTTTTTCAGAATAAAGGTGGTCAGCCCCATATATTGTCCTATTTTTCTCTGTTAAGCTCCTCTCACATTTCTCATGTTCTCAAAACCTATTTTTCAAGTTGTCTAGAGTCTCCTTGGGGCTTCTCTTCCACCACATCTCCCTCATACTCTCAGCAGATATCTGTCCTTCTCTTTCAAGGTCTTGACTCTTGATCTTTTCCTTTATATGACGGTGTACAGAATAATTAATTGGTTCCTTGTCTTTCTCCAAAAGTGAGCACTGAGATTGTTTTTAGTATGATCATGAACTCATGGATTTAAAAATTGTTTTAATCTACTGAAATTATTATTCTTTTCAATGTTCAAATTATTCCATTCTTGACCAGTAGGAAATGCTTCAAATTTTATTTTTATCCTGCTGGTATAATGCCAGTAATCATTAGTAGTTGTTTTGTTCTCCAGTGTTACAACCTTCCTAGGTCTATGTTATACTTTCCTTGTTTGAGCCCAAGTTCAGCCATTTCCCCAAGAGGTTTTATTTTATTTTTAAGTTTTCTGGAGATTGCAATCTGGGAATTACAGGGGGTGTTTAGAACTATGGAGGTTTTTGTTTTGTTTTGTTTTTACAGTTCTATTTTGAAACATTCTCCCTTGGTTTCCAGTACACCACTCTTCTCAAATCTCACCACTCTTCCCTAACTTACGTGGATATTTCTTCCAAGTCTTTGTAACTGTTGATTTCTGCCACAATCTCAACATTGACACCCTCTCTGGATGATTATATCTATTTCTTTTTTTAAAAAAAGATTTTATTTGTTTATTTGACAGAGATCACAAGTAGTCAGAGAGGCAGGCAGAGAGAGAAGGGGAAGTAGGCTCCCCGGTGAGCAGAGAGCCCGATGTGGGGCTCCATCCCAGGACCCTGGGATCATGACCTGGGCTGAAGGCAGAGGCCTTAACCCACTGAGTCACCCAGGCGCCCCTGATCATATCTATTTCTCTAGCATAAACTATACCCATGTGTCCATATCTCTCAATCTGAGCTACTATCAGAGGTCTCTCTTATAAACTCTATATTCCTCATCACATTTCTTAGTTCTAATTGCTCTCTTCAGTTTTTTCCAACCATCTGGAACTTGTTACAAATGTTTATTAAATTATAAAATGAATAAATGGATAAAACATAATAAATTAATTTATTTCTTCAATTTATTGGTAGAGGAATTAGATCAAGTATTGGGGATGAAAGGAGGGGTAAGATAAAGGACTTGACGGTAGGGAATGCTTAGCATAATTATTGTAGTTACAGCTTAGTAAAGAAAATCTAGAAATGATTAGGCAAGCTGTTAGAGCATTGTGTAAATATTAAATTTTAATGTTGACAATAACAAGAACACATTTTATTTAGAGGCTAAAGCCTAAGCAGTAGAGATTGATGTGTAGAAACTCTACTAATTTGCCTGTGTTTCTAAAAGTGTTTTTAGAATTCATTTTTACATCTCTGTAATGTGTGATTTGGAAACTTGTGAAAAGAAAATTTAAAAACACTCTGTTTTCACATATGGGTGAGAGTATGTTGATAATGTAATTTTTTGGTTTTCCTTGGCTAACTACAGAAAACAGTTTCTATGGATTTTTCTAGCACTTAATGATCTTGTTCGTACTGTCATTTGGCCTTTATTGTTTCTGATGAAAAATTAGTATGTATGCAAATTGTTGTCCTGTAGATATAACCTATAATTTTTTTATACTTTCATATATTCTCTTCAGTTTTGATTTTTTTAAAAATTTCAGCAGTTTGTCTATGATATATCTTTAAGCATATGGTTTATTCTTTGTACTTATTCTCCTTGGGGTTCACTGAAGTTCCTAAATTTATAAATGTGTATCATTTAAAAAATTTGAGAATTTTAAAGCAATTATCTCTTCAAATATTTTTCTTCACCATTTTCTCTCCTCTTTTTCTGGGACTTCAATTACTCATATGTTAGATCCTTTGTTATTTTCCCACAGATCCCTGTTCATTTGGTTTCATTCTTTTTTTCTCTCTCTTACTCAGATTGGATACCTTTTACTGGGTAAAGAGAGATACGGCCTTGTTATCACTGACACTCCCTTAGACTCCCTCTGATACCAGTCCAGTAAGGAGCGGAAGATTGCCTTGTTTCCTCTGGGTGGGTGTGGAAGATCAGACCCTTCACATTTTCACAATCGTAATTGGTGTGCCTTCTCATCTCCATCTTCCAGGGTCTTCTTATGTGTCTTTTACATATAATATCCGGGGTTTTTAGTTGGAAAGAATAGGAAGATATACATGTGCTTCATTTTTGGGGAAGCTGAAGTCTAAGAATTTTCTAATTCAGTTTTTGAATAGGTAGTACATTTACATGGTATGAACCCCATCAAAATATAACAAATTACATAGTGAAAAGACCCTCTTTCTTTCTTCTTCATCTTCTGCCCAATTTTTACTCTGCTCTTACCCATAGTTTCTTTTCAGAGTTTCTTTATGCATATATAAGAAAAAGATAAAGATTATTTTACTCCTTTTTGCATAAAATTTGGCTCAATATATACACTGTATTGATTCTTCTTTTCCTCTCTCCATTTAGCTATATATTTTAGAGAACTTTTCATGTCAAGAACATAAAGAGCTTTCTTTCTTATAGTTTCATAGATTTCCATTGCATGGATAAAAGACAGGCTTTTTTTTTTTTTTTTTTTTTTTGACAGAGAGAGAGATCACAAGTAGGCAGAGAGGCAGGCAGAGAGAGAGGTGGAAGTAGGCTCCCTGTTGAGCAGAGAGCCTGATGCAGGGCTCCATCCCAGGACCCTGGGATCACGACCTGAGCCGAAGACAGAGGCTTTAACCCACTGAGCCACCCAGGTGCCCCAAAAGACAGGCTTTTAATAGTATTTCCTGAAGTACTTTAATAAATTGTGAATTTTTTCAGGACTATTAATTTTCTTTTATATTAGTGTTTATCCTCAGTTAAACTGTCAGATGTTTGAGGAAACTTGGAGCTAGCTTGTGTGTTTTTCTTTCTAGAACTGTTTATATCTAATATGTTTATTTTTAAGATAAAGAACATTTGTCATTTTCTTTTTTGTATATTGTGTTTTCCAGATGATCTCAGGGATTCCATGATTCTGACATCTTAGAGGAAAAAGAAAAATGCCAAGTCCAATTATGAAAGTTACAGAAGTGTTTAATGGTTTTAATTGCAATGAACAGCTATGCAAGAAGGTTTTGGATGTTCTCTTTCCACTCACAGAAAAATGCCGGTAAAGACATGCTTTCCCTAGATTCCTGCCCTAATAGATCTCTCTTCCCTGTTCCAAGGTTCTGTATCATAGAGCCTGCAGTCAGGTGTACTCCATCTAAACCAATGCTGTAAATTGTCTGAGATTTTTGGCACAAAATGTTTTAGAAGATTTGCTAGACCTCATGAAGTAGTCCCACCTAACTGTTACCTGATGATAAGAAATTGGATGCTTTTGGTTAAAACATAGAAAAGAGTTCACTCACTGCAGATAGGAAAACTGTGAGGAAATTAAAAAAAAATGTTTCAAGAGATTTTTGTTTGTTTGTTTGTTTGTTTTTTGTCTTTTCTTTTCCTTTCTTTTCTTTCTTTTTCCAGAGAAGAAGAGCTCTGTTTCTAATTTTCTTGACATTATTCTCACAGCCATTATTGTGATTTCTGTATGTGAGGCTTACCACCTGATGCAAGAAGGAAGGAGTAATGATTGTAATGTTCCCTCCTATTTGTACATGTAGCCATAAGGAGTTAATGGTGTAACTGGAGGTAGCTGAAACAGAGTATAAGAATTTGGTTTATTTTAATGCATCAAAGTGTTAGGTCCAATAACCAGTATAAATTATGGCACAAAGTAGCCATTCAGTGAACATTTATAAATAAATAATGTCAAGGAAATTAAGCAAGCTGCTTTGAGAGTCTCAACTTGTTAGATCGTGATTGTTCAAAAGATGTGTCAAGACACTTGAGGGCGACATGACATATATTCTTTCTTCACTTTTTGTTTTTATAAATGAAATCAATATTTCTGATGAGGGAAGGTGATCCTATTCCCAACACAAGGATAAATCATAATTAGACTAAGCTAGTACCTTGCCAACGTTCGTCTTAGAGATGTGATATAATATTGGCCAGAAAAATAGAAAAAGGAGTTTTATTTTTAATTTAATTATTTTGTAAAAGCTTTCCTCACATAAAAAAAAAAATGCCATTAGGAATAACCAGGATTTCCCACTCCTGGAATAGCTGCGCTATTTTGTCTGAGCCTGACTGAGGAAAAGCCAATTCTCTGAGTATGACAAAATTGAAAATAGGAAGAATTCAAGTCCCGGATATGAAGAATTTACCAATACTGGAGCCTTGTTATATAATAAATAATAATGAATTCCCCATATAGATTATTTATTTATTTCTTTATTTATTTATTTTTTTAATTTTTCAGCATAACAGAATTCATAGTTTTTGCTCCACACTCAATGCTCCATGCAATGCGTGCCCTCCATAATACCCACCACCGGCTCCCCCAACCTCCGACCCCACGCCCCTTCAAAACCCTCAGGTTGTTTTTCAGAGTCCATAGTCTCTCATGGTTCAACTCCCCCCCAATTTCCCTCTACTCCCTTCTCCTCTCCAACTCCCCATGTCCTCCATGTTATTTGTTACCCTCCGCAAATAAGTGAAACCATATGATAATTGACTCTCTCTGCTTTACTTATTTCACTCAGCATAATCTCTTCCAGTCCTGTCCATGTCGCTACAAAAGTTGGGTATTCATCCTTTCTGATGGAGGCATAATACTCCATAGTGTATATGGACCACATCTTCCTTACCATTCGTCCCTTGAAGGGCATCTTGGTTCTTTCCACAGTTTGGCGACCGTGGCCATTGCTGCTATAAACATTGGGGTACAGATGGCCCTTCTTTTTACTACATCTGTATCTTTGGGGTAAATACCCAGTAGTGCAATTGCAGGGTCATAGGGAATCTCTATTTTTAATTTCTTAAGGAATATCCTCACTCTTCTCCAAAGTGGCTGCACCAACTTGCATTTCCACCAACAGCGTAAGAGGGTTCCCCTTTCTCCACATCCTCTCCAACACACGTTGTTTCCTGTCTTGCTAATTTTGGCCATTCTAACTGGTGAAAGGTGGTATCTCAATGTGGTTTTAATTTGAATATCCCTGATGGCTAGTGATGGTGAACATTTTTTCATGTGTCTGATAGCCATTTGCATGTCTTCATTGGAGAAGTGTCTGTTTATATCTTCTGCCCATTTTTTGATATGATTATCTGTTTGTGTGTGTTGAGTTTGAGAAGTTCTTTATAGATCCTGGGTATCAACCTTTTGTCTGTACTGTCATTTGCAAATATCTTCTCCCATTCCATGGGTTGCCTCTTTGTTTTGTTGACTGTCTCCTTTGCTGTGAAGAAGCTTTTGATCATGACGAAGTTGCAAAAGTTCATTTTCGCTTGTGTTTCCTTTGCCTTTAGAGACATATCTTGAGAGAATCTGCTGTGGCTGATATCGAAGAGGTTACTGCCTATGTTCTCCTCTAGGATTCTGATGGATTCCTGTCTCACGTTGAGGTCTTTTATTCATTTCCAGTTTATCTTTGTGTACGGTGTAAGAGAATGGTCGAATTTCATTCTTCTACATATAACTGTCCAATTTTCCCAGCACCAT
>PISX010022621.1:20664-31473 GCA_004024625.1 Mellivora capensis
GAATTTTGATGGGAATGGCATTAAAAGTATAGATTGCTCTAGGCAGTATAGACATTTTAACAATGTTTATTCTTCTGATCCAAGAGCATGGAATGGTCTTCCATCTTTTTGTGTCTTCTTCAATTTCTTTCATGAGTGTTCTGTAGTTCCTCGAGTACAGATCCTTTACCTCTTTGGTTAGGTTTATTCCCAGGTATCTAATGGTTCTTGGTGCTATAGTAAATGGAATCGATTTTCAAATTTCCCTTTCTGTATTTTCATTGTTAGTGTATGAGAAAGCCACTGATTTCTGTACATTGACTTTGTATCCTGCCACGTTACTGAATTGCTGTATGAGTTCTAGTAGTTTGGGGGTGGAGTCTTTTGGGTTTTCCACATAAAGTATCATGTAATCTTTGAAGAGAGAGTTTGACTTCTTTTTTTTTTAAATTTATTTATTTGTCAGAGAGAGAAGGAGAGAGAGAGCGAGCACAGGCAGACAGAGTGGCAGGCAGAGGCAGAGGGAGAAGCAGGCTCCCTGCCGAGCAAGGAGCCCAATGTGGGACTCGATCCCAGGACGCTGGGATCATGACCTGAGCCGAAGGCAGCGGCTTAACCAACTGAGCCACCCAGGCGTCCCAAGAGAGTTTGACTTCTTCATTGCCAATTTGGATACCTTTTATTTCTCTTTGTTGTCTGATTGCTGTTGCTAGGATTTCTAATACTATGTTGAACAAGATTGGTGAGAGTGGGCATCCTTGTCGAGTTCCTGATCTCAACGGGAAGGCTGTGAGCTTCTTCCCATTGAGGATGATGTTTGCTGTGGGTCTTTCATAGATAGATTTTATGAATTTCAGGAATTTTCCCTCTCTCCCTATACTTTGAAGCATTTTAATCAGGAATGGATGCTGGATTTTGTCAAATGCTTTTTCTGCATCAATTGAGAGGACCATGTGGTTCTTCTCTTTTCTCTTATTGATTTGTTCTATCACATTGATTGATTTGCGAATGTTGAACCACGCTTGTAAGTCAGGGATGAATCCCACCTGGTCATGGTCGATGATCTTTTTAATGTGCTGTTGGATCCTGTTTGCTAGGATCTTGTTGAGAATCTTAGCATCCATATTCATCAGGTATATTGGTCTGAAATTCTCCTTTTTGGTGTGGTGTTTGCCTGGTTTGGGGATAAGGGTAATGCTGGCTTCATAAAAAGAGTCTGGAAGTTTTCCTTCTGCTTCAATTCTTTGAAACAGCTTCAGGAGAATAGGTGTTATTTCTTCTTTGAAAGTTTGGTAGAATTCCCCAGGGAATCCATCAGGTCCTGAGCTCTTGTTTTTGGGAGGTTTTTGATCACTGCTTCAATCTCGTTACTAGCTATCGGTCTATTCAGGTTGTCAATTTCTTCCTGTTTCAATTTTGGGAGTTTAGAGTTTTCCAGGAATGCATCCATTTCGTCTAGGTTGCCGAACTTATTGGCATATACCTGTTGATAATAGCTTCTGATGATTATTTCTACTTCCTGGTGTTAGTTGTGATCTCTCCCTTTTCATTCATAATTTTATTAATTTGAGCTTTCTCTCTTTTCTTTTGGATTAGTGTGGCCAATGGTTTATTGATCTTATTGATTCTTTCAAAATACCAGCTTCTAGTTTCATTGATACATTCTGCTGTTTCTCTAGTTTCTACCTCATTGATCTCTGCTCTACCCTTGATTATTTCCTTCTTGTGTGTGGAGTTGGTTTAATTTGTTGTTGATTCTCCAGTTCTTTAAGGTGTAAAGACAGCTGATGTATTCTGAATTTTTCAATTTTTTTGAGGGTGACTTGGATGGCTATGTATTTCCCCCTTAGGACATCCTTTGCTGTATCCCATAGGTTTTGGACCGAAGTGCCTTCATTCTCATTGGTTTCCATGAATTGTTTAAGTTCTTCTTTGATCTCCTGGTTGATCCAAGCATTCTTAAGCAAGGTGGTCTTTAGCTTCCAGGTGTTTGAATACCTTCCAAACTTTTCCTTGTGGTTGAGTTCCAGTTTCAAAGCACTGTGATCTGAGAATATGCAGGGAATAATCTCAATCTTTTGGTATCGGTTGAGTCCTGATTTGTGACCCAGTATATGGTCGATTCTGGAGATGGTTCCATGTGCACTTGAGAAGAATGAGTATTCTGTTGTTTTAGGGTGGAATGTTCTGTATATATCTATGAGGTCCACCTGGTCCAATGTGTCATTCAATGCTTTTGTTTCTTTATTGATTTTCTGCTTGGATGATCTGTCTATTACTGAGAGAGGCATGTTAAGATCTCCTACTATCAGTGTATTCATATCAATATGATTCTTTATCTTGATTAATAGTTTTCTTATGTAATTGGCTGCTCCCATATTGGGGGCATAGATATTTACAATTGTTAGATCATCTTGGTGGATAGTCCCTTTAAGAATGATGTAGTGTCCTCCTGTATCTCGGACTACAGTCTTTAGTTTAAAATCTAATTTATCTGATATGAGAATCGCTACCCCAGCCTTCTTTTGAGGCCCGTTGGCATGAAAGATGCTTCTCAATCCCTTCACTTTCAATCTGGGTGTATCCTTAGGTTCAAAATGGGTCTCTAATAGACGACATATGGATGGGTCCTGTCGTTTTATCCAATCTGCAACCCTTTGTCATTTTATGGGTGCATTTAGGCCATTCACATTGAGAGTGATTACTGATAGAAATGTTGTTTTTGACATCGTGTTACTTTTGAGTATTTCTTTCTGTAGATTGTCTCTATCTTTCTGTCCAATGATATTCTTAGGATTTTTCCTCTTTTATATAACCCCCCCCTTAATATTTCTTACAGTGTCGGCTTGGTGTTTCCATACTCTTTTAAGCCTTGCCGGTCTTGGAAACTCTTTATCTCTCCATCCATTTTGAATGTCAGTCTTGCTGGATAAAGCATTCTTGGCTGCTTGTTTTTCTCATTTAGTGCCCTGAATATATCTTGCCAGCCCTTTCTGGCTTGCCAGGTTGCTGTGTACAGGTCTTACCTTATTCTGGTGGGCTTTCCTCTGTATGTAAGGAGCTTCTTTGTCCTAGCTGCCTTCAAGAGAGTTTCTCTAGAATTATAATTCCTCATTCTTACTATCAGGTGTCTCAAGGAGTTTTGAGAACCTAAAATCTTGTGGGGGGGGTTGGACCATTCTGCCTCTAGTACTTGAACGCTGGTTCCATTTGTGAGATTCTGAAAATTTTCATGGAGGACGTGTTCCTCTATATCTTCTAGACTTCTTTCTTTCTCCTCCCCTTCAGGGATTCCAATAATTCTGGTGTTGCAATGTTTCATGACATCATTTATTTCCCTGATTCTGTTTTCGTGGCTTCTAAGCTGTTTGTTCCAGGCTTCCTCCTGATTCTTTCTCTCTATCTGTTTGTCTCCAGATCACTAATTCTGTCTTCTGTCTCAGTTACCCTCGCTTTTAGAGAATTTAGATTAGATTGGAACTCATTTAGAGCCTTGTGAACATCATCCCTGGTGGCTTTCAGTTCTGCCCTAACATTGTGAACATCATCCCTGGTGGCTTTCAGTTCTGTCATAATCAATTCCGTTTGGTCATTCATGGCTTTCTCCAACCCAGCTATTGCCTGGATAATTGTTAGCCTGAATTCCCTTTCTGACATAATGTCTATGTAGGTAGCCATTAGCTCTGTTACAGAGGGCCCATCCTCTGAATTTTTCTTTTGCTGGGCATTCCTCCTCCTAGTCATTTTGGTGAGAGATGGCTGAATGGTTGTAGCTGGATGTATTGATCGTGGTGCAATCAAGGTGCAACCTAGAACACTTCTGAACAATCAAGAGTCCCTACCCAAACGAAGAAAAAAAGAAAAAGAGAAAGAAGAGAAAAAGAGAGAGAGAGAGAGAGACAGGAAAACGAAAGAAGGATAAGAGAAGGCTCAGCCCAATGGGCCCCGAGGTAAGGTTTGTGAAGTATACAAACCAAAACAGACAAACAAAAAGACTGATAAAAGCAATGACAAGAGAAGAAAAAAATATATACATATATAGGTAGAAGCAAAACAAACAAACAAACAAAGAACCTCGTCAAAAAGAACCCCAAGTATAAAATTTATATACTACCAGGACAAACACAAATACACAGAAACACTGGTGGAAGAAAAAGATGGGAGAGTGGTTGTAAATTCTCAGTGTGGGCGAGGAAGGTTATTTTGATTCTTCCTGGATGTATCTTGATATCTTTGTTAAAAGACTCAACTTTCCTAAGATAACAGGGGATTAAAAATTGGTTTACCTATAGGGGTAGCATTGATTGGGGAAAGGGGATTACATTGATGTTTAACTCTACATGAATATTAAAAAATAAATATAAAGAATGAACTAAAGTAAAATTTTAATAAAAATTAAAAAAATAGAAAAGCAAAAGAAAAACATGGGTATATGTATCAAAAAGCTCAGGTTAAAAGGTTATTATGGAATTTGATGTACTTGACATCTCACTGATGGTAAATAGGCTAAAAAATATCTATATAAAAATTTAAAAAATTTAAAAAAAATTTAAAAATGAACCAGAATAGTGGGAATGAATTAAAAATAAAAGTTGTATCTATGAAGTAGTAGTGGTTGTTTTCTTCTAGTTATTTTTTGGTCCTCCCCCCTTTCCCCCGGTTGACTTTCTGGGGGAGGGGCCTGCCGTGTGGGTTTTTAAGCAGTGTTTACTGAGTTAAGTCCTCCCGCCCCCCTCAAGGGGGTGGGCTCTGAGGAAACCGGTTTTTCAGACTTTTATTCTCTGGAGGCTTTTATGTTTGTTCATTTGTTTTCTCTCCCCTTGGCAGCTCTTGATGGTTTTTGGAGGTTTAGAGGAAAGCAAACTGGACCCAGACCTCCTTCTCAGAGAGAACCCTCAGTCTGTTCCCCTATGGGTGCTGCAGAGCACATAAATTCCCCCTTGGCCACTGGCAGAGCACGTTCCTAGTAGTGGTCCCTGGGGACACAGGAACTTCTGCTTGTACCCAAAATCACAACAGTGGCGGTTGTCTGGGCAGCTCCAGACCGCCAGAGAGGTTCCAAGCAGTGATCTCACACTGAGATTTTCCTGCTGGCCAGGGCTGGGAGTGTTCAGACTTTCCGGGTCCAAGATCGCCGGCTCGTGCTTCTGCGCACCTCTCTCAGGGGAGGGTGTGGGGTGCGTCTCATGCTCTGATAGCATGGCGCGAACGTGGGGACTGCAAAAAGGCTGTTTCTGCTGGCTGGCAAGGGTCCCAACCCCTCCTGCACCCCACGCACCCTTAGGCGCTCTTGCTCGCGGCTTAGGAACCAAGACCTGGTTTCTCTGCCGCACTCTCTCTGGCTCAGTGCCAGGGGTGTTTGTCCTTGGTCTGGGGACTTAAGCCCCTGTCCCTAACTGTCCCAATTTCCACAATTTCACCCCATGATCCTTTGCTCTTTTTGAGTACTTTCTACCAGACTTCAAGTTAATGCTGGTCTTTAGATGCAGGGGACTCTCATATTGGGGTATTACTTTCCAATGAGTCACTTCTGGTGGCTCCCTCCCCCTTTTGTTTATCTTTTGATACCAGTCCGACATTCCCACTCTGCTTTACCTGCCCACTGGTGTCTTCTGCCCCCGTAGAGATCCAGACATGTATAATTCTGATCTCAGGCTGATTTCATGGGTGATCAGAGTTCCTTGGTAGGTAATCAGCTCACTTTAGTGTACAGGTTGAAATGGCACCTCCTCCTAGTTCCCGCCATCTTGTCCCCCCCCCCCCATATAGTTTAAGTTACTGTGATTTGAGTTTTCTTATATTTGCAACCAAAAGCATGCAGACACAATAATCTTCATATGCTACATTTTGACAGTAAGAGTACTGATAATTCACTTGTGAGAGTGCACATATTAAAATACACATTGATCATGTAGGTTTGAAGAAATAGCAGTGAGAAACTATATTTATGGGACATCTGGGTGGTCTTTGACTCAGGTCATGATCCCAGGGTCCTGGATTGAGTCTTGTATCAGGCTCCCTGAAAGGGAGGAGTCTGCTTCTTCCTCTCTCTTTTAACCCCTCCTTGTTCACTCTATCTCTCTCATTTGTTCACTCATTCTCTCAAATAAATAAATAAATCTTTTGAAAAAAGAACAATATTTAGTTTTCAGAAGTTACTCACAGATTTTGAAGAACAAAAGACACACTCAGATTATTTTATAATCCTCTGGCTGTTCCTGAATTACCATACATTTTTTCAAACAACATAACTTTCAAGAAAATCTGAGAGTTGAAGGAAAATTCTGTTCATCCAGAAGGGACAATTTTCATTAAAATTTAGGGCTAAGTTTATGAATTTTTGGAGTGAACTGGAATTTCTGATTCTGTAAGAATCAGATAATTTTGAACCTATTTGCTCTTTGAAAGTATATTTTCTTATAAATTTACAGAACTCAAAACTGAGTGCTGTGTTGTTTCTACTGATGTAAATTCAAAATTCAAGTTTTGATCCATGAACATTTTTATAGCTCTCATTTTGTAGTTTTCCTTTTTATAGTTTTGCAGAAGAGTTCAGTTCAGTTTGCTAAGTATCACCATTCTTATTGATCATGGCTAATCAATGACTAGCATCAGGCCTATAAGAGTGGCAATAGTTTGGGATGCCTGGTGGCTCAGTGGGTTAAAGCCTCTGCCTTTGGTTCAGGTCATGATATAATGGTCCTGGGATCAAGCCCCACATCAGGCTCTCTGCTCAGCAGGTAGCCTGCTTCCCCTTCACCCCCTGCCTGCCTCTCTGCCTACTTTTGACTCTGTCTGTCAAATAAATAAAATCTTAAGAAAAAAAGAAGACTTGGGGCACCTGGGTGACTGAGTGGGTTAAAGCTTCTGCCTTTGGCTCACGTCATGATCCCAGGGTCCTGGGATAGAGCCCCACATAGGTCTCTCTGATGAGCTGGGAGTCTGCTTCCCCATCTCTCTCTCTCTGCCTGTCTCTCTGTTTACTTGTAATCTCTCTCTGTCAAATAAATAAATAAAATCTTAAAAAAAAAAAAGAAAAATAGAAGGCTTTAATTAAAAAAAAAAAAAAAAAGAAAAGAGTGGCAGTAGTTCTTTCTAAGACGCCTTCTTTGTTGAAATCCCAGTGTATTATTTTTATGTCAGTACACCTTTCAACAGCCTTGGGAATTTCACATCTCTTGTAGTTGAAGTATGATTTACTTATATAGGGGAATACTTTGAAAGGCTAATATTGAGGAAGCAGTAATCAATAAGTCCATGATATTAGATAAGCAATAGGTATTGCTTGGGAGCCAGAGACAAGAAAAAATACCTTTTAATCATAATAAAAATACTATAAAATGCAATGAACTTATAAATATTTTATTGACATTGTGGGGGGAATGTTTATAAAATTTTCTGATAACAATACAATGATAATTAAAAATTAATTTGCTTCTCAGAGCAAACTGAGAGTTTTGGAGGGGAGGGGGTGGGGGCTGGATGAGCCTGGTGGTGGGTATTAAGGAGGGCACATATTGCATGGAATACCTGATGTGGTGCATAAACAATGAATCTTGGAACACTGAAAAAAATTAAATTAAATTAAATTTAAAAAAATATCACTTTTCTACATGCACTTAAAAAAATAATTTGTTGTTTTCATTGTTCATAACTGACCATATCTAAAATGTTATTATTTTCTTTTTTCAATGTGTCTGTATTAACTTATTTTAATAAATTCATCATATTTGTATGTTTATAAGTCACTTTACCAGAATCAGTTGTGATTTTTGTTTCTTTAACTCTGTTTTCCATCAGTTTTCATGTTCCTTGAACTTGAGATCTTCAGCAACCCAACAGGGTTTTCTAATCTGGGAATTTCCTCTCTACAATGATTTTTTGGGGTACAGTTTTGTATTATTCCTAAATATATTCATGTTTTGAATAGTTTTAAACAAAAATTTTCATAGAGAATGCATACATATGTATGTTCCACTTTTGAAAAATTTGGATTCTTCTACATTTTTGTTTTCTGAATCTCATCCATACATAGGACTGTGTATGTCATCTCTTAGCAAATGCCACCTGAGATATTGTGATATAATAAAAAATATATAGTTGGTCTTTGTCCCTAGTTCCTGGCATAGAACTCCTAAAACCTTTAAGATTTTCTGAATGACAGGGGTGGGATGAACATCTTTTATTATTCATAATAAGCCCCTTTCAACCATACTTCAGTTTATGCTGGTGAAGAGACTTTTGAAGGAAGGAGATTGGTTGCCAAAGGAACCAAAAAAGTGATCAGAAGGTTAGAAATTTCAGCCTCAACCCAAGTTAATTCCAATAGCCAATCATTTAATCAATCATGCCCACATAATGGAATTTTCATTAAAAACCCTAAACAAAAGAATTCAGAGAGCTCCCACCTGGCAGGAGGGTGATGTACCCCAAGCTCCATGAGGACAAAAGCTCCTGTATTCAGGGGTCCTCTGGACCTTGCCCTATGTACCTTTTCATCTGGCTGTTCATTTGTATTTTTTATAATAAACCAGTAATAGTAAATGGGCTGGTAATAAGTAATGTTTTCCTGAGTTCTGTGAGTCATTATAATAAACCATCAAGCTTGAGAGGAATTTATGGAAACCTCTAATTTGTAGCCAAGTCAGACAGAAATGTGGGTAATGTGTGGACCTAGTGCTGAGTGATTTTCATTTAAAGTACTGCGCAGTCTTGTGAGACTAACTTCTTAACCTGTGAAGTTTGCACGAACATCGTCTAGTTAGTTTCAGAATGAATGAAATTATAAGACATCCTGTTGATGTCTACATAGAAATGGAGAGTTGTTTGATGTGAAAACCTATTACATTTGATGTTGGATGTATTGTAAGTAGAAAAATAGTTTTCTTTATCTCTGACACCTTTACCTGAACACACTGTCAGTACTGTTAGTACCACAAATACAATATTTTTTCAGCCCAAGCTCGTCATTTGCATTCGGAAAACTGCTCTTCTATCTTATATTTCTATTTTTTTCAAAATCCTTCTCATTGGACTCAGGTTTGAAAGTTCAGAGTCACTTTGATTTCCTCTTCTCATTTGCATTCAGAGTATAATCTGCTGACAAAATTCATTTTCTGCTTCAGTCAAACACCAAGCATTTATTAATCCTCTCCATAGGCTTATTACTATGTTAGCAAAAATGGGGGGACACACAAGAAACCCTAAATTTATTGCAAAAAAGCACAGAAGATCACACACTCAGGTGGTCTCACCAATTTCCTTGTTTACCAATATAGAATTACCAATGTTAGCTTGTTTAGTTAGTAGTTACCATAAGCATAGATATAAAACAATTTCTGTGTAGTAGGATTTATGAGTTAGGGGCCTAATTTGCAGGAAAAATCTGTTGTAAGAATTTCAGTACTTTGAAAAAGAGCATAAAGTATAATAATAAGAAAACACAGATAAAAAATCCATTACATTACATGAAATATGTACTCACTTCACAGTAGAGTCTAGATCTTAGATTGGATCTATTGGACTTTTTTACTCCACCTGAGAAGATAATCATGGGTATGGATAATCTCTTCCTCTGCCCTGCTATGTCCCTAATAGAGCTTGGATTGGGTAGATGGAATACTTCATTTTTTTTTCATCTCATACGAGTTATAGTCCATTATTTCAAATCTCTCATTCTCCAAATCTCTTTTGAAAATTTTTTTTGTATTCTTATCAATTATTCATGCCACTGACTACCAGCCTTTATAGATGATCAGAATTCAGGGTGATGAGTACTCGAATAGAGATATCCAGTGAGATGCATGAAACTACCTGGGACTGGCACCTCCTCTCTGAGGCTTTGGGACAGAGTGGGTGGGGATAAAGTTAGACATTTTAGAGGAGGTAATGTCCAAATTGACTATTAGAAAACATGTGTGACAGCAAAGGAAACAGTTAACAAAACCAAAAGACAACTGACAGAATGGGAGAAGATATTTGCAAATGACATATCAGATAAAGGCTAGTGTCCAAAAATCTATAAAGAACGTATCAAACTCAACACTCAAAGAACAAATAATCCAATCAAGAAATGGGCAGAGGACATGAATAGACATTTCTGCAAAGAAGACATCCAGATGGCCAACAGACACATGAAAAAGTGCTCCACATCACTCAGCATCAGGGAAATACAAATCAAAACCACAATGAGATACCACCTCACACCAGTCAGAATGGCTAAAATTAACAAGTCAGGAAATGACACATGTTGGCGAGGATGCGGAGAAAGGGGAACCCTCCTACACTGTTGGTGGGGATGCAAGTTGGTGCAACCACTCTGGAAAACAGCACAGCGGTTTCTCAAAAAGTTAAAAATAGAACTGAGCTATGACCCAGCAATTGCACTACTAGGTATTTACCCTAAAGATACAAACGTAGTGATCCGAAGGGGCACGTGCACCCGAATGTTTATAGCAGCAATGTCTACAATAGCCAAACTATGGAAAGAACCTAGATGTCCATTAACAGATGAATGGATAAAGAAGATGTGGTATATATACAAAATGGAATACTATGCAGCCATCAAAAGAAATGAAATCTTGCCATTTGCAACGATGTGGATGGAAGTAGAGGGTATCATGCTTAGTGAAATAAGTCAATTGGAGAAAGACAACTATCATATGATCTCCCTGATATGAGGAAGTGGAGATGCAACATGGGGGGTTTGGGGGGTAGGAAAAGAATAAATGAAACAAGATGGGATCGGGAGGGAGACAAACCATAAGTGACTCTTAATCTCACAAAACAAACTGAGGGTTGCTGGGGGGAGGGGGGTTGGGAAAGGGGGGT
>PISX010022622.1:0-31335 GCA_004024625.1 Mellivora capensis
TTTTTTTTTTATCATAGCATATATATGAAGTCAGCCCCCCTATTTTTTTGGTTTGTCTCTGCTATAAGAAATTAAATCCCCAAGGAAATAGTCAGCATGGCTTATGCCAGCCAGTATTCCAGTACCAGAAATAGTTGGTTCTCATCCAGTATTCATTGAGGGAATGGATAGTCTCTATTTTGGGAGAGACTATAAAATTATTCTCATTTTATCCTACAAACATTTGAGATTCCACCCTGGGCCAGGCTCTGAGAAAGATTTTGAAACTATAAAGGTACACAAGACTCTAGCCCTCAAGTAACTGACAGTCTGGAAAAGTAGCACGCTTTGGGATGTTAGTTAGAGCACCAGAGATCGTCTCAACTTGGGGGCAGAGAAACTACAGGCTCAGTCCTCCAGGAGAGAAGATGCGTTTACAGAAAGACCACAGTTCCTGCTGTCTTGGTTTGTAACTAATTTGTCCATCAGAAACTAGGAAAAAATGGGAGGAAAGTCAATGCAAGTAGGAAATAAAAGCCCAAGGCAGTGGGAACTAGTGCAGTGGTTGCTCAGAGAATGAGGTGAGTAGGACATAGCCAGTGTCAACAAGGGTGTGGCGGGAAGAGAGCTTCCGTACACTGGTGTTGGCAGTGCCGACCGCTGCCACCGATAGGGGAAGCAGTCCAAGGATTTCTCAGAAAATTGAAAAGGAACTGCCATTGGATGTGGCAGTTCCACTCCTGGCTGTTAAACCAAACAATTAAAATCCTTGTCCTGAAGAGATATCTGCATTCCCATGTTCACTGAAGTGTTACAGTAACCAAGATATGGAAACAACTTAAGTGTCCACATAGATGAATGAACAAAGATGATGGGATATATATATATATATATATATATATATATAACATGTAATATATATGTAATATATCTCACGTTAGGAATTATGACATACATATTATTATGACATATATAATGTATTTCACATTAGGCATTATCACAACAGGCAATATATTACTATATATATAATATATTGTACATTAGGTCTTATGACATATGTATTATTATATATGTAATATATCTCACTAGGCATTATGATATATATTACCATGACATATATATATATATAAAATATCTCACATTAGACATTATGACATATCACAATAGGCATTATGACATATATTATTATGATATATATGTAATATACCACATTAAGCATTATGGCATAAGTTTTATTATGACATAACACATGATATATCACGTTAGGCATTATGACATATATTATATATAATATATTTCACTAGGCATTATGATATATATTATATATATCACATTAGGCATTATGACATATTTTTATGACATATAATTATGTATATAAAATATACTCACTAGACATTATGACATATATATTATATACATATAATATATCTCACTAGGGATTATGGCATATATTATTATGATTTATATATGATATATCTCACCTTAGACATTATGGCATATATATTGTTATGACATGTATGTTATATATAATATATCTCACATTAGGCATTATGACATATATATTATATATATAAAATCTCACTAGGCATTATGACATATATTATGACATTTAAATCACATTAGGCATTATGACATATTATAACATATCACATTAGGGATTATGACATATTATGACATTATATGTATGTATCTTAAATGAAACATTGTGACATATATATTATTATGACATATATAATTATATATAATATATCTCACTGGGCATTATGACATATTATTATGACATACCACATTAGGCATTATGACCTATATATTATTATGACATACATATTACATACAGTATATCTCACATTAGGCATTGTGACATCTGTATTATTATATATATCTCATTAGGCATTATGACATATATATTATGACATATATATCTCACTAGGCATGTCATATATATTATTATGACATGTATTATATATAATATATCTCACTAGTCATGACATGCATATTATTATGACATATATATAATATATCACATTAGGCATTATGAAATATATATTATATATATAATATATCTCACTGGGCATTATGACATGAGATATATGTATAATATATCTCACATTAGACATATTTTATAATATAGAATATCACATTAGGCATTATGGCGTAATTATTATGACATAACATATAATATATCACATTAGGCATTACATATATTATACATAATATATCTCACTGGCATTATGGCACATATATTATGATATATATTAAATATATCACACTAGGCATCATGACCTGTATCTTATTATGACATATATATAATATATCTCATATTAGGCAAGGTGATATATATTATTATGACATAAATATATCTCACGTTAGGCATTATGACAAATATATTATTATGGCATATATACTACATTAGGCATTATGCCATATATTATTTTGACATAATTATATATAATATATCATATTAGACATTATGACACATATATTATTATACATAAAATAAATCACATTAGGCATTATGACCTATATATTATTATGTATATCCCACATTAGGCATTATGACATACATATTATTATGACATATGTTATTATATATATAATATATGTCACATTAGGTATTATGACATATGTCATATACATATCTCCACATATTATCACATGAGGGCATTATGCTTAATGGAATAAGCCAGACAAAGACAAATTCTATATGATCTCCCTTAAATGTGAAATCTAAAAAGGACAGGTTTAGAAAACAGAGTAGAATGCTAGTTACCAGGACCTTAGGGGGTAGGGGAGATGGGGAGATACTGTTCAGAGGGTACGAATTTCCAGTTATATATGATTAAGAAGTTTGGGAATCTAATGTAGAGTATGGTGGTTATGACCTAATAATACTGTACCGTATACTTGCATGTTGTTTAGAGAGTAGGACAAGCTTGAAAGTTCTTCCCACAAAAAGGAGTGGGAACTATGTAATGGTGTGGAGGTGCTCACTGACACTGACTGTCCCCATTTTGCAATTCATAAATGTATCAGACCAACACATCATACAGCTGAAACTTACACAGGGCTGCGTGTCAGTTACATGTCTATAAAGCTGGGAGAGGAAAGACATGCTGGGATGGTCACCAGCTACAGGACAGGGAGCCAGCTTCTGCCACCACCATTACTGTTTTCATGCATCCATTTATTCATTCAGCCATGAAAGGGCTGGGTCAGGGTAAGAGGGGAGGTCAGGCGTAGAGTATGTCCTGCTTCTCCCAACACTGAAAGTTCCTCCCCACATGGAAACACATCCTCACTTCAGTTTCCCCCACAAAGAGGGCGGGCATCCAAGGAGCATCCAGGAAATCAACAAGAGGCAGCTTAGAGACAACTGTAGTGTCACTGACCCCGGCTGACCAGTGGATGGTCACAATTGCCGAGTGACAGACCAAACTCAAAGCTTGGGAAAGCCTACATTTTTTCCAGCCGTCCATGAGAAAAACAGGAAATCATGGCTAGAAACATAGACAGTGTTTTTGGACAACAGCAGCCATCGCATTTCATAAAGTTCTTCGGGGGGAGCTGGGTAGGAGGCGGAACCTGTGGTTTCCGTGAGTGGCACGTGAACCTGGGTGATGGTGTAATTTAAGGTAATCAGGAGTAATCAAGCTTACTGAACTACAACAAAATAAGGTGCCATTTGGGACGTTAATAATTATCAAATGTCATTAGGAGCATTGGCTGTACAAAAGAGACTAATGGTGCCTTCCCGGCTACTGGAAAAGGGTATTGATTTTCCTAAAGCCAGGGGCTGAACTGAAAGGGCTGCCCTTTGGGACATGAGACATAATTACTGGTTGAGAAGAACCCCCGCAGGTGAGCCATTCAGGGGGCTGTGCGCTGACGTGAACAGCATACTATAAGGATAGCACAGAATGGAGCAGGGGGCTGCTGCAGTGCGCTGCCTGGCCGGTCCCCGGAGTCACAGAGCTGGGTCTGCCAACAGGCTGCTGGCCAGGCCCGCTCTGCGCCTTAAATCCTCCCGTTCCTGTCCTTGCGACGGATGTCCTGCTGGAAGAGTGCTTCTGGGTCTCTCACGGCCCCAGAAGAACCCCTAATCCTACAGAGGAGACATGCTCTGAAAGAAGGTACTTCGGGGGAGCGGTGGAAAGCGGCACTCAGCTAGAAAGCGCAGAACCGAGCGAATTCGAGGCGAAGGCTGCGCACGATTGGCTCCGGTGGTCGTCACCGTTTAGGGCGAGTGCAGCACACACTAGTCGGCCGGGCGCTCAAACCCACTTCCAGTTACAAAGCACTGGGTGGAAAGGGCTCAGCTCAGATATACAGCAGACTTCTCTACACCCCCCCCCCCACCCCCGCAGCAGAAAGCTCTCTGGCCGAAACGCTCATGGCTCCAGAGTTTCCGACACTGCTCCTGGTGAACAAGACGATGGCAGGCAGTGCAGTGCCTGGCGGTCTGTTCACTTCCCCGCACCCCATCAGTAAGGAGGCACCCGCTAAGGCCGCTTCACTGCCTAAATTTGTACTGAGTAAATACAACTACAATCCCCATGTTTCCATTACCATATACGATTGTCATTGCGTTGCATGTGGGCACACAGAAAAGTGCACTTTTTTTTTAAGGGTTTATTTATTTATTTGAGAGAGTGAGAGGGAGCACAAGTAGGGGGAGGGGCAGAAGGAGAGGGAGAAGCACCTATGCGGGACTCGATTCCAGGACCCTGGGATTCATGACCTGAGCTGAAGGCAGACACTTCACCGACTGAGCCCCCCTGTTACCCCCCAAAATGCACTTTCAACAATACCTCCCTCCTGCTGTTTCACGTCGGCTGCTAGGATATGTTTGGAACTAGTGTGGATGATGAGGGCATCTAAGCAGAAGGTCCCGAGTAAAGATAAAGTCTATTTTCACTGGAAAAACCTGGGACACCTATACATTCAGCCAGATCTCATTTTGATCTTGTGGGAACAGGGTTCTGCTCCTGACTTGGTCCAGGGCATTTTATTTCATTCCCGCGGACATGGAGAGTCTTCTGTGCCAATGTGCTGTCAGACTATACCCTTCTGTAAATGTTTAATGAGAGTGGGGCACTCTTCAAAGGACTGGGGATAAAAGAAGGTTGAGATGGACAGAGCATCACCCCTGCTGGAGAAAAGGAGTCTCCTTAAGGGCTGGGAAGGTTTGCAGACTTCAAGAGCCTTTTTACTAGGGAGGGATAGAGATATTATTCAGCTGGAAATCACAGGGTGATTGATAACTGTACCCCCAAGTAAACGTGGCCCATAATAGAAAGTCTCTGTTGAAAAGATGACGCATTTTGCTGATGAGCCCTCTTGTCCCAGACGGGTGTGGAGCCTCCAGCTGGGAGGACGTGTGAAGGGAGCTGCCCGCCCAGCACAGAGCAGGGCAGTGCCCTCTGCTTCTGGGCAGCATCAGCTGAGACAGCAGCCCAGCCCGGAGGGAAGCAGAATTCCCCGTGGGGTTTGTAAGTAACTCGGAGGTTCCTGAAATAAAGACTCGGCTAATCAGCAATGCCTTCTAATGGCTGAGTCTTCAATAAGTAGGAGACGGAAAGTGGGGAGCACCAACTGTCCACTTGGGCATGTTTCCAGATTTCAGGGTTGGGGCTGTGATCGTCCTTTTATGTTCCCAAATGCACTCTGCAATGCCTCCATCCCCCACTCCACCCCTAAAAGTTGATGGCAGGGGACCACAGCACCTGGGTGCCTGCCCTTGGGCTTCACACTGGGTCTAGCTAAAGTGAGCCCTGGCTGGAGCCAAGAGGGAAGGAGAGAGGGGCGTTTGTTCCCTGAAACCATTCCCCACGTGATCACCTTGGGCTGCCTATGTTGCTCTGCTGGGGGTCGTAGGTCATGCAATGGAGGTAACCTGCACCATGTATCCGTACAGTTTGCACTCCGCAAATAGACAAGCCTTCCATAAACCATTGCATCTTGCTGACTTGGTTTCTTCAAGGAGTTCCTCATCAGTGGGAGCCCTGCCTCTGTGTATTTGTCCCTGTAGCTCCTCTAGCAGCCAGTCTTTCCCCTTTTCAGGATCTTCAGCCTCCCGGTCTCTCTGTGGAACTCTCTATCCTCAATACCTTCCTGTGGGGGCCTCCGTGCACGCTCTCTGTGCTTAGTCAGACCTTTCCGGGCTGCCCGTCTAGAATCCCAGATGCCCGTCTAAAACAGCATCCCCAGACCGTTCATAGTCCGGCCAGCTGCTTCATCTGGTCCACACGCTTGTCTGTTTGTTGGGGATCATCTTTCCTTCTTGAGGGCGTGTCCTTCAGGAGGTTTCTCTGATGGATTCTCTCATTATGGTGCTCAGAATATTGGTGGGGGAGGTTTGCAGAGGAGCTCCGTAAATGTTGAGTGAATAAAACAAGCACTAACTACAGGAGTGGCCCCGTCACACTGATGTTTGATAACGGATCACTGTTTCTCCAGGGTGGCAAAATGGGAGATTGGTTAGAAGGGAGAGGTGGATTAAAATGCCAGCATTGAAGGAACGGAAGACATGGCAAGGACAGCGGTATATATGTGACTTGCTGTGGTTGGCAGATTTTTAAGGCTGCCCCTCCCTTGTGCAGTCCCTTCCCCACTGAGTGCGGGTAGGAGCTCATTATATGACCCTGAGTCATTTCCTTGATTATGTTGCCTTATATAGGTAAAACAGAGTATTGGGGTGAGTTAGGCTCCATTCACTCATATGTGCCCTTTAAAAGCAGAGGTATGTTTCCAGCTGGTAGCGGAAGGAGAAGTCAGAGATAGTTAAACCATAAGAGGGACAGCAGATGCCTCTGGTGGTTTGGGGGAGTGGAGTGGCCATACGAGAAAGAGTCTGGGTGGCCTCTAAGAGCAGAAATCTGGTCTCTAGGAGCATGATCTCTGGCTAATGACAGCCAGCAGGGAACTGGGGGCCTCGGTCCTGCTACGAAAGGAACAGAATTGATAAAGCAACATGAAGGGTCCTGGAAATGAATCCTTTCTGAACATTCCAGGTAACGACAGCCCAGCCGCACTGACCCTTTGGGACTGTCTTTGGGAGACAGCTTTGGGAGACCCACAGCAGAGAACCCAGCCATTCCATCCCGGACTTCTACCCCACAGATCTGTGAGCTAAGAAATGGGTGTTTTAAGCTGCCAAGTTGATGTCATTTGTTTTGTAGCAGTAGCTAACTGATCTAGATCTGAAGCTAGTGGAAGGGCCATACTGCAGATGTGGTGGGACATGGAAGAAAGGAAGGGAGGTGGGCTTGTACCCGTACAATATATGGGTACGTGTGTTCTGCTGTGGTTGAGTATGTAGGGAGGGAGAGTCACAGCCCCGCTTCCCTACCCTGGGTGATGCATGCTTAGTGACCATGGTGTTGCTGGTGGGCCCTTCCCAGATGGGTGCAGTACAGCTGGCAGCTCTCGCCAGGCATCACTCATGCACGGATGTTCCTCCTGATATGCAGAAACACTTTCCTCATTAAAGCATCCTGGTCCTAGAGGGAGAGGAAGTGAAACAACAGGAGACCTGTTTCTGGATCTGTCTGGACGAGAGGTTCAGTTGCATCACCTAATGTGATCTGGGGCAGATTGATAATACCGAGCCTCCAGGCCCTTATTCAGAAACTAGGGTTGCTAATGCATATTGTGTATCTTTGCTCAGAGCACTAACTGAATTAGAGATAAAAACTCATTGTCCTGGGCCTGACATACAACAGGTCCTCAATAAAGGCTATAAAACAAAGAAAGGAGAACATCCAGCAGTTGATGTAGCAAATCTGTGTGAGTCTGCTCAGGCTGCCACATTGCCACGGCCTTGCGAACCCAAACAAAAGACATTTCTGTCTCTCAGCCTCTCTGGAGGCTGGGGGTCCGAGATCCAGGTGTGGGCAGGCCCGGATCCTCCTGAGGCCTCTCTCCTTGGTGTGCAGGCTCACATGTGCTGTGTCCTGATGCAGTCGTCCCTCTGTGCCTGTCTGTGGCCTCATCTTCTCTTATTATAAGGACCCCAGTTATGTGGGATAAATGTCCACCCTAGTGAACGCATTTTACCTTAATTACCTATCTTAAAGGCCCCATCTCCAGATACCATCACTTCTAATTCTGACACCCTGGGGGTTAGGATTTCAACATGTGAATTGGGAGGGATACAGTTCAGCTCATAACAATATATGTAAATGAATTCTTTTTAAAAGTAAGGATTATTAATAAGATGATGATAATAAAAGACCCTCAAAAAGTTGAAAGTAGTAAATCAGTATAGATGATTATATTTATATGGATCCAAGTCGAGCATTTTTTCCTTTAATATTTTCTTCACTGTTACCCATGAAATCATGTTACACATTCATGGCAAAACCAGGCTTTTCAGTCTGCTCATATTAAAGCCAGGATAACAAATCTTTCTCTTAATTTTTTTGTGCATTTGGTATAAATGGACGTAAAGGTGCTGCATTTTAGATAAAGCGACCCATTTGTCCACCGTGATGGAGTTAAGAGTTCGAGCACATTGCCTGGAGTTCAGAAGCGTGCCGGCGAGCTAGGCTTGCAGTGACAGCGGAGCAGCAGTCTGGCACTCCGTTTTACAGTTGTGTGACTCTGCAGGGTAACTCTCAGAGAGTAACGGAGCTGTACCCTACACATTGGTCTGCCATGAAAACTATGCCTTCTCACCTTTACAGTTTGGTAGCTCTTGGGGTGCCTGGGTAGCTTAGTGGGTGAAGCATCTGCCTTCAGCTCAGGTCATGATCCTGGGTTCCTGGGATTGAACCCCATGTCGGGCTTTCTGCTTAGTGGGGAGTCTGCTTCTCCCTCGGCTCGTGTGTGCTCTCCATCTCTGTCTCTCTCTCTCTCTCAAATAAATAAGTAAAATCTTTAAAAATAAAATGAAATTTGATAGATCTTTGGCTTTTAGGTTAAATCTCATTCTATTTTGGGGGCAATCCTAGATAGAAAAGGGTGCAATATGGATTTTTTTTAAAGGCCTGTCCTAAGTACAGGAAACAAGGAAAGGAAAGCTATACCCAGTGTTGTTTTGGACCAGGAAAAGGCAAGATGTTCCCTCCTTACCTTGATAAACTGTTAGTGTAGGTCACAGTCAGCGCCTCCTGTTATTGGCACTGGCACCAGGAGCTGAAATGTCAGTGATGAAGCGTTTCCATGGGGATCCTTCCTAGCTTCATGGGTGTGAGCACCTTCTTCATGCCCACAATCAGGGATCATGGGTGGCGGCGGCGATGTGTTCTGCTGTGCCCTGTGGTGCCAGGCGTGAATTGTGTAGCTGGCTTCACCAGCAGAGCCTCCCACAAGCGGGCTGGATTTCAATTAGGGGAGTCACCTGCTTGTGCTTTGTGCTCGTTTCCACAAAACAAGACCTGGCAGGATGCAAACGGAGCCTCAGCGAGAATCTATTTTGTTTTAACAAGACTCAGTAGCTGAGGCTTGCACAGGGAAGGTGTGCTCACTCGGCAGCCGAGGCTTGCACGGGGAAGGTGTGCTAGCTTGCTGCTAGCACCTGAGCCACATCTGCTGTGCAGACGAGCAAGCCCATGTGCAGTGCTCAGTGTCACTCCTGCAGAGGTCACCTCTTCAGCTAGGGAGGATACAGAGCCCTTTCCCCTCCTCTTCATCTTGTCTTTGTTTTATAGGCGTTTGGTTGGCTATCCGTCGTTTATGCTCGCAACAGTCACTGTGTCGGCATTGCTTTGGGGATTAGATTGGTAACAGGCTTGTTTCTGGTTTTTGATGAGTTTTCATAATCCCTTCCTAAATTGTTGTGGTTTATGTCCTAGACGCAGCTGCTTCCTTGCCTGTTTTCTTTTGATCTGACCCCTGTCAATTAGGTGTAAACACCCAGACAGACACAGTCCTAATGCAACCTTCACGAATTCAGAGTCCCTGTCTTCTGGGGACATCTGTCTGAGCAAGACGGAGATCACTACTCCAAAGTTAACAGGGAACTAACCAGGGCTGTTAGCCGTCACACTCCAGGGCTCATCTCGGAGGTCTGACTCTTCTCACTCACAGATTAGGACACCAAAGGCTGGGAGAGCTACCAAAGCAATCTCTGTATCAAACCCAGCAGAGCTGGGACACACATCCAGTTTCCTCTGACCCCACGCTGAATGTCTCCATCAGCACTGCACAAGGGAGGAGAGAACATGTAGAAACCACGTAGCTTTTTGGTGGGTTAGAAGACAAGGTACATTTCTTCTCGTGGCTTCTGTTTGTCTCTTGTCTCCATCTCCATCCTAATTCAGGAGTCCTTGTAGACATTGCCAGATGGCCCCAGCGCAGAGATCCCTACTCCCTTGCCCAGATGAGAACCACTGCCTTTGGGTATGGGGTAGGTCATGAGAAAAATGAAGTAAACACTGCTTCTTACAGTTTTTTTTTCCAAGTCTGGCCTGTTGACCACTTGTGGTAGGCAGAATAATGCCCATCCTCTCCCCCAAAATAGATGTACAGCCTAATAACTGAGACTGGGAGTGTGTTGATTGCAGGATCGAAGGGACTTTGCAGGTGTAATTATTAGCCAGGGACCTTGAGATGGGGAGGTGATCCTGCATGATCCAGGTGGGTCCGACGTAATCACAAGGATCCTTCTAAGAGGAGGGCAGAGGAAGATTTGACTGCAGAAAAGGCGTATCAGAGTGCTACGGAGTGAGAAAGCCTTTCCCAGCGGAGGCCAAAAATAAATCTATGTGAGGACAGATGCAATGCTGTCTGCGTTGGAGATGCACAGAGAGGACCATCAGCCGAGGAATGCCAAAAGCCTTTAGAGGCTTGAGGAAGCACAGAAATAGATTCTCTCCCCTAGAGCCTTCAGCAGTAAGGCCCTGAGAACACCTTGATTTTAGCCTGGTGAGGCTTTTGTCAGACTTCTGGCCTCCAGAAGCGAGAGAAGAAATTCATTCTATAAACCATTCGGTTTCTGGCAATTTGTGATATCAGCAGCGGTAAACCAAACCTCTGTCGGATCACCTGATGTGGGGCTACAAATACACATGCCTGGGGCTCAGAGCTAAAAACTCAGAACTTTCTGGACGTGGAGCCCATGCATCTGCATTCATAACCAGCACACAGCAGGTGACTTCTGGCACCCTAAGATCTGAGATGCACAGAGGGAGTGTGTCTTCTGCCTGCTTTCCTGTCCGTGACAGATTCACCCTCCACTTCCTCAGGAAGTAGAGGTTTCTTTCTTTCTTTCTTTTTTTTTTTAAAGATCCTATTATTTATTTGACAGAGAGAGAAACAGCAAGGGCAGGAACAGGAGCAGGGGGAGTGGGAGAGGGAGTGCAGGCTTCCTGCCATTCAGGGAGCCCGATGCGGGGCTCGATCCCAGGACTCTGGGATCGTGACCTGAGCCAAAGGCAGATGCTTAACGACTGAGCCACCCAGGTGCCCAGGAAATAGAGATTTCTAAAAAATCTTTCTAAACACTGTCATCATTTTTTCCCTAAAACTGAAAAAAAAGAAAGAGAGAGAAAAAAGGGAGGATACGTATTTCCTCCCACGTTTGAATGAGAGTTGTGTTGGCACGCAGTGGATTTGACTGTTCTCGCAAAAGGAGCCGCCATTTCTTTTTGTCTTGGGAGGCCTCGGATTACTGGGACCAGGCAGCCCTGTGTGAGGAGAGTTGCAGACTCCGTATTCTGGGTGTTCGTGAAGCCCTGCCACGAAACAAATTTGGGTGAGTGTGTCAGTCTCCCGAAGGCCCCTGCCGTCATGGAGATCCCAGCACCAAACTGAACTCAGAGATGACGTTTGGAAGAGCAACGCCGAGTTCCCCGGCACGGACCCGTCCCTGTCACCAAGGATCAGATCAGCTCTCACAACCGGTGTTATCCCTTTTCAGAATGCACCTGACCACCTGATGCGGTTCCTAGATAGGGACGCGCGGCTCACATTTTGTCCGGACCCCATCTTGAAGCAGGAATCCGTGTGTGGAAGATTGCACACCACGCTTGCCAGATGATAAATGACTCCCTTCTTACTGGGGAGGCAGAAGCTCAGAGTTACCCCTGAGATTTTATTACATTTAACGGGAAAAGCAAAGAGAGCCTCATAGAGCAGCTCCGGGGTGGAGTATGAGGAGGGTTATTTTAGTGCAGCTGTGGGCTCAGAGATGGGAGGAATAAAGGAGAGTTTAGTCTTTCTCCCTTCTTGTCTCTGTGTGTAGGTGTGGCAGGGCTTTCATTTTCAAAATAAGGATTTTTTTTCATGCAATTATATCCCTAAAAATAGTAGTATAAAACTCACTACTTCACCAGAAGAAGTAAAGTTTAACAAGGTGTTTCTGAAACTAATTTCCAAAGAATGACGATGCCTCTCATTACTGCGTTTTCAGTAACACTGTGAGGAATCAGTATTAATCAGTCCGGCACCGGGAAGGGGATTTTTTTTTTTTAAGATTTTATTTATTTATTTGACAGAAATCACAAGTAGGCAGAGAGAGAGAGAGAGGAGGAAGTGGGCTCCCCCCGAGCAGAGAGCCCAATGCGGGGCTCGATCCCAAGACCTTGGGATCATGACCTGAGCTGAAGGCAGAGGCTTTAACCCGCTGAGCCACCCAGGTGCCTGCAGGAAGGGGATTTTTTACAGGGATTGTATTTTTTACCCTTTCAGATACCGTGTATTTTTTTTTTTATAGCTCTTCACATGGTTCCCCTGGAAATTCTTGTAGGTTTAGTATCTATTTATTAAAATTGCATACGAATGAACATATGAGGGTAACGGGTTTTCACCTTTTATTTTCTGCTGTTGAAGGAAGTACTAAAACTCCCGTGGAGATCTCAAAAATTCCAACTAGAATTACCACACAATCCAGCAATTCTAAGTATATATTCAAGAGAGTGGAACACGGGGACAGCAGGATTATTCCCAGGAAGCAAAAGGTGAAAAAACACAGATGTCTACCAACGGATGCACAGACAAAAGAAATGTGAGCTACACACACCACGGAATACAGTCAGTGTTCGGGATGAAGTTCTGACAGATGCTCCCAGGGGGACACACACCCTGAGGACGTTTCGGTAAATGGATCAGCCAAATTCAGAAGGACAAGTGCTGTTTGACTCCACTTCTAGGAGGTACTTTGAGCGGTCACATCCATATAGACAGAAAGTAGGATGGTGTCAACAGGGGCCGTGGGTTGGGGGTGGGGTTGTCATTGAAGCCAAGTGGCATTTCAGTGTAGGAAGGTGAGACCCTCTGCAGGTGACTGATGGTGATGTGCATAAATGGTTCATGCCATGTCAGTGCACACCTAATGGCAAGTTTAATGGTATGCATACTTTGCCACAAAAAAAATTCTTTAAAGAGAGATTGAAGGAGCACCTGGGTGGCTCAGTGGGTTAAAGCCGCTGCCTGTGGCTCAGGTCATGATCGCAGGGTCTTGGGATCGAGCCCCGCGTCGGGCTCTCTGCTCAGCAGGGAGCCTTCTTCCTCCTCTCTCTCTGCCTACTTGTGATCTCTGTCAAATAAATAAATAAAATCTTAAAAAAAAAAGAGAGAGAGATTGAAAATTTGGGTGATGAGAAAATTCTGGAAAGGTGGTGGTTGCACAGTCGTGCAATAGTGCCACTGAATGGCACACTTAAAAACGGCTGAAATGGTACATTTTACATGACATGTGTCTTTGCACAATAATAGCAAAATCCTGCTAGGCCATGCATCCCTTTGTCACCGGGCTCTGGTCTGTACGACGGACATCGTGCTACTGCCTCCCTGGAGAAACACTGAGTGTGACGCAAGGGTTGCCAGTGTCAGGCCATCCTAAGGCGGAAACCCCAGTGTACGGAAGGCAGAAGCCTCGTTCGCTTGACCGAGGGTGTTGACAGGATCTCAAGCATGTCCCTGTCACTTGGGGGAAGTCTCAGTTGTGCTGTGCGTAATCTCAGTGAAGCTGCGGGGGTTCATGCCCTGTCCTGCACCAGGGGTTCTTACCACACAGCGAGCAGCTGAAGGGTGCAGGCACCCACGCAGCACGGCCCGGGCAGACTGGACCATGAGAGCATAAGTAGGGTAAAACCCGGTAGAAGTGCAGCCAGGCACAAAGAGGGAGAAACCAACATACGTAAAGTGTCTTCAGGCTCTTCTTTGTTTCCAGGGAGCTTTGGGAGCTGAGACACTGATCATCTAGAGGATGGTTTTCCCACTTCTCTGCTTGCTACGGAACCTAGAGGCCCTGGCGCTGTGTTCTTTTCCACCTTTGCTTAAATCTACCTATTTATGGCTCATTTGATCATAATCCCAAGCACGAGCTCCTCACTGGATGTCAATAACGCCAATCGATTGTGCCGTTTGTAGGAAGCATTTCCTTTTCCTCTATTTGCCAGTCTAATTTGCTTGTTCATCATCTGCTCTCTCTTGTATTTCATGAGTAATGAGCACATGGGATCCTAGTTTACCATCATTCTTCTTTACTCTTCGTACGCCTGCCACATTTGATGAAACAGTCTTGACTCTTCCTAAACTTTCTGAGTGTAAAGACCCAAATTTTGACACATTTTTCTGCATATGTCTCTTGAAGCTCCTTATTTTTGATCTGCATTGACCTAACTCTATCTCTTCATTAAGATGTGACTGTTCAGGACAGGGGCCCCTGGGTAGCTCCGTCGGTTAAGCATCTGCCTTCATTTCGAGTCACAAGCCTTGTATCGTTGCTTCCCTGTCCAGCAGGGAGCCTGCTTCTCCCTCTCCCTCTGCCCCTCCCTGGCACTTGTGCTCTCGCTCTGTCAAATAAAAAAATCTTTAAAAGAAAATAGAATGAAATATGATGTGTTCAGGACGTTTGTTCCCTATCTTCGGCTCCTTAACCAAATATACCAGTTTCTCAAAAAGCGGCCATTCTAGGGACAGATTGTTGTAGGGGAGTTACATGAGGAGGAGGTTCATTAAGGCATGGAATGTACAGCTGTAGTGTCTTAGTTTTTCTACGCCCTTCCATTAATATGTTCCAACACCTGGAACACATTTTGGATCTTGCCAAGCCAGTGGCTTCTTAGAGCTTTTGGTTATTGGCTCTTTTTCTCGAGTATTCCTGGGCTTTATTCCTTCAATTATTCTCTTCTGGGTTAAATTTTATCAGGTGGCTCGTTCACAGAGCCCTATTAGATCACTCTGCGTTTTATGTTCCTCCATAATTTTTATTAACTTAATAAATTTTCATCAGCAACTTTTACTACCTGTGTACTTCCCTTGTCCCCGAAGTCATTCATAAATACCTCAGGCAGCGTGCGTTTTCCTTGATGCCCCTGTCAAGCATCACGCTGATAGGAGACCTACGTGTTTACCTGGCAGGTCTGAGACTTGAGTCCTTGCAAATGTTTACACGCAGTGCCTCTATTATTCAGAGCTGATGGCCCAACAGTGTCTAGAGCATCTGATTTCCTTCTCTTCTACCAATCTCCCCAACCTTTCAAAATTATTTTGTTTTATGCTACTCCATTTTCAAAGGGCAAATGAAGGGAGAAAAATGCAAACAGTATCTGGGCTAGGACAAAAGTGAGGAGAGTGGAGCACTTGTCTAAGGTGCAAAACTTAAGGGGCCACCAAAAACACCCAGGCATCAGGATTTGTAACATTAGGGGCTCCTGAGTAGCTCAGTCGGTTAAGCGTCGGACTCTCGATTTTTGCTCAGGTCATGATGTCAGGGTTGTGAGATCGAGCCCCACATCGGGCTCTGCACTCAGTGTGGAGTCTGCTTAAGATTCTCCCTCTCCCCCCCCACTTGTCTCTCCCCGCACTCACATGCACAAATGTGGGTGCACACTCTTTGTCTCACACACACAAACAGATATGTAACATATGTAACATTGTAATGCAGTATGTTCAGAAATTGAGTTGATAAGCTATGCCTGTGGTCTGCCTGCCCGTTTTTGTAAATAACATTTTATTACAGAAATGATTAGGGTCCTCTGCCTTTATTTACAATGCTGGGGCTTTTGGATTCATTTTAATTTTTAAAATACCATGTTGCAGTAGTAATTTTCTTGAGAACTGAGCTCTTCACTGTTGCCTTAGACTTTGGGCCAGAGGCTGGGTTCTTCTCAGCTAGTCCTTACCTTGCAGTAAATGCTGCCAGAACCCAGAACAAAAAGTCAATAACTTTCAAAAAGAAAAATGAACATTCAGTAGCTTTTAAAGGATTTGCAAATTTCTCTTTGATTGGTTATCAGCATAGCTAGACTTGACAGTGGGGGAGTGATAAGGAGGAGTATGGGTTTTTTGGGGGTGGTGGTGAAATACTTTAAAATTGATTGTGGTGGGGTGCCTGGCTCAGTGGGTTAAGGCCTCTGCCTTCGGCTCGGGTCAGAGTCCTGGGATCGAGCCCCATGTCGGGCTTTCTGCTCAGCAGGGAGCCTGCTTCCCTTCCTCTCTCTCTGCCTGCCTCTCTGCCTACTTGTGATCTCTCTCTCTCTCTGTCAAATAAATGAATAAAAAATCTTAAAAAAAATAAAATTGATTGTGGTCATGGCTGCAGAACTCTCTGAACACATTAAACCATTGAACTGTGCATGGGGGAACTTACATGGGGGAATTGTATAGACGTGTGAATTATATCTTAGTAAAACTGCTACAGACCCCAAAAACCAGAAAAAGAAAACCAAACAAACCAAAAAAGTGCCAATTGGATCATGTTTATGTTATTTCAAGGACTGCTTGGTGCCCTTTGTGCCATAGGGACCCAGTGGCTCCTCTTGTTTAAAATTCATCTGTGGGGCTCCCTGGGTGGCTCAGTGGGTTAAGCATCTGCCTTCAGTTCAGGTCATGATCCCAGGGTCCTGGAATCGAATCCTACATCGGGCTCCCTGCTCAGTAGGGAGTCTGCTTCTCCCTCTGTCTGCAGCTCTCCCTGCTTGTGCTCTTCTCCCCCCCCCCCACCCCAGGCAAGTAAGTAAATAATACCTTAAAAAAAATACGACTATTTTCAGGACATTTGTCCCCCTTCTTGGGCTTCTTAATAGAATGTAAGTGGGTTTGTGTGTGTGTGTGTGTGTGTGTGTGTGTGTTTTAAAGCAAGTGTGTTGTGGGGAGATTGTGGTGGGGGAATCATAAGGAGGAGGGCCATTAAAGGTGATTAAGGACTGCTTGATGCACTTTGAATAAATTCTGTATTTACACCATTAAATAATACACAAAGAAGCAAGCTCAGTGCGTGTCTTCCCTGGAAACTCCCCAGTCCGCTGGTTCCTGCACTCACCTGATCTACCCAGGACCCCTGGGATGCCTAACCTGACCTGGGTTGCTACTCGAGGTCTGGGATAGGAGCAGGAGAGGAACGGTGGAAGTCTCTCCCCAGCCTCTTTCCACAGCCTGCCCTAGCAGGGACTGGCAGTAGAACTTCCCCAGAGCATATTTGACTTGAAAGGGACCTTGGTGGCTCATCGCACCTGTTTGAGGCGAAGAGACCAGTGTCAGGAGCGAAGTGGCAGCAGGCGGAGCGACGTGGGCTCACAGTTGCACGTCGCTTGTCTGCTTCTGCCAGTAGAATTAAGGTTGGGGAGAAGGATCTCAGGGGCACAAGTGTTTGTTGAATTCATCCTCGATCATAGGCGTAGTCTAGGACTTCCCTTTCGCTATCCCATCGTCCCCAGTTCTTTCACATGCCCAAGTGAAGCTGACTTGATGGATGACTGACCTTTAAATGTTTCTTTTTAAGTGTGTTTTAATACTTTGAGGATGAATTTTTTGTGGTGAAAAATGTAGACATATTTGATGTTATTTTTAACATCAGTGATAACCATATCAGGATTCTAGGTGTATGTAAGCTTTTCTGGGAAGCTTCAGAAAATCTTTGGACATTAACTGTTTCTTCGGAAATTTCAGGGGAAAAAAATCAGTGGTGATTAATTTTATTTATATATTCACTTTCTTGACTTCAGCTTTATAGAGAACTACTCCTTTTCCTTCAAAGTGACCATTCTTTTTGAGGGGTGTATTTGCCCATCCCTGTTGAGTGACTTGAGTACATGCTGTTTGAATAAATATCCATTTTAATACTGATGGTGATGATGATAAGTGTTTTTGAGTGTTCTCTCTGTGTAGGCCAGGGATTCTCTGTCTTGCCATCAGTGACATCTGGGGATGGGTAATTCTTTGTCGAGGGCCTGTCCTATGCATTGTAAGATGTTTATCATCCTTGGCCTTTACCCACCAGACGCCCATGGTACTTCCCTCCGTTGTGACAAGTGAAAATGTCTCCACACATTGCCAGGTTCCTGTGGGGGTAGACTTGCCGTGCTGGGGCCCCGGTGTGGGTACTGACCTCAGTGCTGTGGTGGCATCGTCTCGTTAACTCAAATGAAGTTACCCCGGGTACGAAAGGGTTAAATCCTGTAGAACTGGCTCAAGGTCCCTCAGCCAGTACATGCGGGAGCTTCATTGAAGGGTGCTACATCCTAATGGAGAAGAAGAGTAAGTGTGGTGATTAGAAAACCTGTACAATGGGAAATGGATTGGCACTTCTGTATAAAATTAGTTGCATTTAATATACAGCACATTAACACCATTACTTGGTAATCTATCCTAGGGAAATGAAAACTTACATTCCCACAAAAACCGGTACCCAGATGTTCCTAGCAGCTTTGTGATAGGCAAAAGCTGGAAACAGCCCAAATACACTTGAACCCATGAATGGGTTTTAAAAAGTTGCTGGGAGGGAGACAGTCTTTGAGAGGCTTGTCCATTGTCTTCCCAGTTTTGGCCTCCCTGACGTAAATTCCTTTCCTCTTTCTCACACACGCACTCCTTGGTTGGATACAGTTGTTTACTACTCAGCGATACAATGAAATCTCCTGTTGACACATGCAGCAACCTGGGTGGATTCTAGATTCCTCATCTTTCATGAGAGAGAAGCCAGTTTCAAAGCATGACAGATACTAGGATTCCATTTATTTGACGTTCTCAGAAACACAATCCATGAGTAATGAGATCAGTGGTTGCCAGGGGTAGGGAGTGGGGTGACTATGAAGGAGTAGCAGGACAGGGTGTCTGTCCCTGGCAGCTACTAAAGCATGCATGCAAAACTCACATTTTATTTTGATTTTCTTTTAGCTCCTTCCGGCAGTGCATGTGCATTTTAGTTTATCTTTCTCACTTGCAGAGCTGTGTCTGTTTCAGGAAGTGTAGATTTATGCTGTGCTAAGGCAGGGGTTAGCAAACAACCACTAATGGGCCACATAAGGCCGGCCATCTGTGTTTGTAAATAAAGTTTTATTAGAACACAACCATATCCACTCGTTTATGTATTGCCTCTGGCTGCTTTCCTGCTGTAACAGCAGAGCATTTACTGTTTATCCCTTAACAGAAAAGTTCGCCGACCCCTTGCCTATAGTATCACCTAAAGCAAAGAGTAGACCTTTGTGCGGCTTCAATACAGTAAGACAACAACAATAACATAAATGCTTGGATTGTCTAAAAGACGATTTTTAAAATAATAGTATGAGTTCTGTACCTTGTATGCACTGCCCGCCCCAAATAATCAGTGTCCCCTCTTTCCTTTCCTTCATAAATGTAATTTTTTAAAAGATTTTATTTTATTTATTTATTTGAGAGAATGAGAGAGAGAGAGAGAGCATGAGAGGGGAAAGGTTAGAGGGAGAAGCAGGCTCCCCACTAGGCAGGGAGCCCAATGCGGGACTCGATCCTGGGACTCCGGGATCATGACCTGAGCAAAGTTAGTTTTGTAACCAGCTGAGCCACCTGGGCCCCCGGATGGCTTAGCTCATTAAGCATATGCCTTTGGCTTAGGTCATGATCTCAGGGTCCTGGAATCCAGCCCTGCATCAGGATCCCTGCTCAGTAGGGCGCCTGCTTTTCCCTCTCTCTTGCACCTCCCCCCCAGCTTGTGCTCTCTCTGTCACGTAAATGAATAAAATCTTTTCAAAAAATTGAAAAAGTAAATGGCCTCTACCTTTTGGCTCTACGCATTTTATTTGCAACAAGATAATTTGCTCTCACTAGTAAGAGGTGAGAGAAAGCATAAATAAATGTAATCTAAACATGACCTTGAAACATTATTTCAGCTCTCCTTCTAGCTGTCCACAAGTTGGCAAGAAAAATCTTATCTGCAAAAAGGAATTACTTTTATTTTTAAATTCTCTCCTCATCTGGCTCTTACTTGGTACAACTTTTTATTATTTTGTGGATGAGTCAGAGCTTAGGAGGAGGAGGGAGAAAGATAGAACGTGTGACTTGACAGGCAGACACTCTTTCTTTAGTACCCGAGACTAGCGTACATGAGCATTTATGCAATATATACATTTCTGTTCGTGCATTTGAAATACCTTTAAAAATATTCTTCTGAAAGGTCAGGGAAAGTATCATTATTTATTGGCATTAAGTCTTGGTATCTATTTTTTATTTGTCCCCATGATGTCCAGAGTTATAATAAGTATTTACAATTCACTGGCCTGCTTACAAACGCCAGTTCTTTCTTTTTAACCTTTATGAGTCAGTGTGGTTTAGAAAAACAAAAATCATCCTTGTTTTTTTCTGACAGCCTTACTATACTGATCAAGCGTGGCCAATGCCATTTCTGAAGACCAATTATGAGTCACTTTCAAGCCAATGTAAAATGTCTTAGTGGAAACGTATTTTCACTTCTGTTATTTCAAATGGAATTGGAACACCGTGTGGCCCTTTGTCATGTCCTGTCATTTCCTCTTTGTTTGAAAATAAAAGATAAAACCCATCAATTCACTTAGATTTAAAGCATGTCAAATACATAAGGTGTAGACTTTTAGTATTAGCGATATCGTACCTTTATAACGGCAGGCATTAGACAGTAGGGAAATACCATGAGCTAAACACTTAACCTCCTGCGGTCTTGGCAATCAGTTATGTGTATTATCTCACTTAAAATAACTGTGGGGACAATACTACATTTTAGAGAAACGGCTCAGAGACGATGAGTGATTTGCACAAGGACAATTGACCTTGCTCGCTGCCTGTCATCTTTTTACTATCCCAGCTTGTGGCTGAGACCCTGAGATAAACTACCATGGGGGGAACTGACTGGCAAGGTACCTTCCACCTGAAGCAGCACCAACGGTATGCAGAGTGTGAGTATTAGCGTGGCCCCTGGGGTCACTCCCTCTGGCCATGTAACACAGTTCCCACTAAAAATACTTGAAGAATGGGCCTCCAGTGACTTTTTGGGTAAGGACCAAGATTATTACTATTACTCAACAAGTTTTTTTGAGCTGTGTCAGCTCTCTGTTGTCCTTGGCACTGAGAAGGGTTCAGAAAAACATAGTTCTTGTTGTGTAGAAACTGTCTATTTTGGGGCAAATTTGCCCTTTATGGATCCGTCACACAACTGAGTCTCTCTCTGGTTTGCATGCTTAATAACTAGTAGGTGTTGTATTTCTGCGTTGGGAGCTGGGAATGCAGTGGTGAACTTGTTCCCGGTGGGGCTTGTCTTTGAGCAAACACACAGTCCGTAAATAACGGATGCATAGACAAGGAGTCACAGCCTGATAGATGTGTTGAAGGGGATAAACACCATGACAAAGACTAGCTCGTGGGGTCAGCATGCTTTAGATGGGTATCTAAGGAAGGAGGTCGTTCTGAATAAGTGTCAGTTAGGAGGGATTCTGGAGGTCGTTGGATTTCAGGATGAGCACCATCCGTTCTTCTTCTCCGTGTGCATGATACTCCCTCATGAAGAAGGGTCCATTCTTTCATCCCTTTCAGGGGGGGCTGGCTTGTGCTTGCTTCCATCGATAGAATGGAGCAGAAGTGACATTCTAGGACTTTTGAGCCCCAGTCTGAGTATTCTTTGCAGCTTCTACTGGAGCGGTTGTTTCTTTTCCTCGGTAAGGCAGTCTTGTAGGCAGTTCGACGATTCCCGGGATGCTGGGCTGTGAGGAAACCCAGGGGTGCTGTATGGAGAGAGAGAACGTGATGCTGGCCAGCCCTCAGCCATTTCAACCATCCCAGTCTAGGCATTAGATATGCAAGGAAAGGAGCCATTACAGCCCCAGTAAACACTACACAGAGAACCAAGACCCCTGATGCGTGGCCCACGCCACCTGCAGCTCTTGGAGCCGCCCCAGCTGAAACCCCGGATATCAGAGTCCAGAAACAGGCCGTCCCTCTGACCTCTGCTTGAATTCCTCCTGACCTACAGAATCGTACATCTAATGCAGTGGCTGCTGTATTAAGCCACTAAATTTGGAGGAATTTGTTACATAGCAGTAGACAACCAGAAAGCTAACTGTGAGAATGTGCAGCCATGACTGCTGTACCTTGTCCAAAAGGCTAAATACCGGCTCTCCGGGGGACTCTTCTTACCCTTGAAAAGCTCACTTTCTCACAGCAGGAAGGAATGGCAGTACTCACAATCATAACACGGGATAGAGGATGGTACATGGTATGAGAGGTAATTACCAAGGACAGGCACCTCGTCCTGTCCTCTATTTACAAGTAAGTGATGCTCTATTTACAAGTAAGAACTGATCCAGAAGACAAGACAATGATAAAGACAGAGAGAGAAAAAAAAAACCCAACCCATAAGAACACAAGACTTCGCTCGATGGTGCTAGTGGGAATTTGCAAAACAAAAAATAACTGTTTGAAAAAAAAAAAAAGTGTTTGTAATGTGTGTTATTCTGAGTTTGCCAGGAAGCAGACATTAAGGCAGCATTAGAATCTTACTAGAGGACACGCCCATGTGAAAGGAAATTGAGAAGGAGAGGATTCTGGGCCTCAATAAAATCTGACCCCAAATGAAGGAGAATGAAGGTTGGGCGGAAGCCTCCTAGATGGCGATGAGCTCTTAGGAAGTTTTGGCCAAGCCTTTGGGGAGTCCTGGAGCCCAAAAGCAGTGCCATATCTCCCAGCAGCGGGTCTGGGTCACTATTTCCATCGTGCTGAATCACCCGTGGGGAGCAGTGCCTGGGAGGCTCAGTGCAGCTGGGGCTCTCCCCATACTGTGCTCCCTGCCATGGGAGCTTAGTGAGGCACATTCATGGCCATCGTCTAATGAATATGGGCTTGGGCTTCTGGAGCCACTGGGGGAGGGGAGAGCATTAAATAATGACAGGACCAGGTTGCCGCTGCGGAAAGATCCATCTCCAGCTGTGCAGAGACTAGGTTCGAAGGACAGAAGTCTGGAGGTCACGGAAATCAACAGAGTAGTTTTCAGCAATAATTTGATGAAAGTATGAATCTTGTATGTGACTAAAGTGAATGATTCAAGAAGGTTGTCCAAGACAAACTCAGGCGGCTTGTGATCAGTTTGCTGAGGTCCAGGGATGAAGAGAAAGAGAACAACGATGGTCCTTCATCGCGAATAACAACATAGGGGCTGTGGACTCTCGCAACACCCCTGTAGGGGCAGGGACTGGACGGATGACCGCTTGCTTTAAGGACACGGTGGTGAAGCACCCGGGGAGTTGTGGAAATGTGGTGTGGAGTTGAAAGGAGATGGTGGGACTGGAGAAGAAGAGCCAGGGGTCAGGGACAAACATGGTAACTGGGACACGGGAGCAGAGGGATGGCCTGGGGACGAGACTCCTGGAGACCTGTGGCAGTGCACAGCCTGCTGAAACACCGCCGGCAGCCGCCCTTGGGGTTGAATGGGAAGGAACCAACAGAGTACAAGTTGGGCAAAGAGGAGGTTTTGCAGAGAACTTAACCAAAGCCACATGAAAGCTCAGAGAGGGGAGATGGGTGGTGATTGCGGAGCATTCACTGCATTCAGCAACCGGCAGGGCAGCAGTCACCGGCAGACGCCGCGGATACGAGGTGAGCAGCTGTTCTGTGCAGAGGTAAATTTTGGGTCCCTAGCCACATGCCACAAAGTATGGTTTATTACTTTTAGTGTTCGTTTTCCAGAGGTCTTTTCTATTATTATGTGTTTTCATTTTTGTCCCTGCAATGCCTCTATCACCCGTCCCCGAAAGTGGTATCATTTCCCTTTCTTCATGAATGAGAAGAGGGAAAACAGACTTGTCCCACGATGGTCCCAGAGTGGTTTCCTGGTGGAACCAATCTCAGTGGCAGGTGCTGTGACTGCCCTGCTTCGCCAGGACGACCCTGGCCAGGCAGCGTCCGCGCCCCTCACTGACCACTGAGGACGCCACCCTTCCTGCTTGCCTGGGCTCCTTCCCGGTGGGCAGAGTTAGAGGCCCATTCAGACGCAGCCAAAGGTTTGCAGTCTGCACAGAGGTTTCGCTTCCTTGTAACATGTAATGACCTTCACGGGAGTGTGTTATGCACTGTTGCACATGGGTTAGCTTCTGCCCGTGTGCAGGGAAGAAAGCTTCATAGAATTATTTCTTTTGTCTTAATTGTCTGAAAGTGAAATGAGTCACTGAGCCTTGAGAAACGTCCGTCTCTTCTTATAGCTATGAAATGGACACTTTCCGTGAATGCAGAAGCATACAGTGGCGTCGGGCAATCTGCCCCTGGTTTGTGCAAACCCGTCAGGAAAAGGTGCGCGTTGCTGGCCGTGGGCACACGCTGTTACCCAGTCATGCCCTGCTCTCACCTCTTCTCTGGCACAGACAGACGCGTCTGCCTTTGCTGTGCTCCTGCTGTAAGCTAGTCCAGTGGGCTCCTGGAGAAATTTAGCCCAAGGTAGAGTTTGGGTTGTCATGGTTTTTCCCCCATGCCTATGACGTGCAGTTATTTCACTTTCTAATTATCCTCATGGTTGAATAGATAGTGTTGCAAGGGCTCTCAGTCTCGACACACTGGGTCTTGAAATCCAGTTTAGAAGAAAAGAAGAACAAACTTAGCAAGTGACATCAAATGCATCACGGCAGGCCTCCCGTTCAAGGAAAGGTGGAAGAGTCTTAGATGCTTTGCGGAGACGAGCAGCGAGCGCAGCGTGGGCTGCAGAACCCGTACGCAGGCTTGTCATGATTCGTGCCCTCCTTTAGCACGCTGTCCGGAGGACTTGCACATGGTGCCTGATGGGGGACGGGCACCGAGGAGCCTGCAGGGAGTCCCCTCCTAAGAATGCCATCGCCACTGCCGAGCTAGCCCTGTGGCATCAGTTACTGCGTTCTAGATCCTTCCGTCTTCATTTCTGACCTGTTTCATTTTGGCTTCTCTTCCGCCGGAAGTGGCCAGTCCTTGGGTTGCTCTTCCCCCTCTCCTGTCATCCCAGGAAAACCATCTCCTCAACAGAATGACACGGCCTCATCTTCCTCCTGGCAGTTGGCATTCGGAGACACTGATGCTCATTGGAAAACAGTTCGTTTCTATCAGTGGCGTTGCTGGCTTGCGGTGCTGCAGGAAGAGCAGCAGTTCCCCTGTAGGGAGGACCTTAAGTCCTCCTGTTACATGTACAGAGATCATGCTCCTTAGAGGCGCTCTTGCACTAGCAAGGCAAATCGGTAATCAGAATGCAGAGCCTGGCACAGCCCAGGGGAGAAATGAGTTTAGAATCACCAAGAAGGCTAACCCCCTTCTCTTAAATAGAGCTGGAGAAAGAAGGTTTGAATACGAATAGCAAACAGGGAGCCCAGATGAAGCTGATAGATGTCATTGGAGGGAGTGTGAGGAGTCATGGGATTTGTCCCATCACAGAAGCCTGCACGGAGGAGGCAGCATTAGACGTGGGGGTTGAGCGGACAGCTACATTCTCAACAGATAGAAATTGTATCTACCAGACAGGCAACAGCACGGCACTCTGCCCAGAGACTCACGTGCCGTAGTAAGACAACAACAAGCATTCAGGAGGCAGATGGTAGGGGGTGGGAGGAGAAGCAGGGGTGCAGACATCCCCAGCTTTATAACATGATGTAATGGAGTGACAACATTCTTACATCACGGGGTTCTCTGACCCACCAGCCTGTAACCATATCCAGAAGCTCACGGCGGGCTGGCACACTCTCAGCCAAAGCTGTAATGGGATTGTTAAGGGATTATAAAAGGTTAGTATTGTGGACATGGGCACACAGAATAGCCATTGACTATGAATTAAGTAACACTGGAACTACGGGAAGAGACAGTAAGACTGAAAAAGGTTCAGCACTCACTGCTGTAAAACCCACTCATTTGGAATTTTTAATGCCGTCCCCGGCTGCCCTGGAATTTACCTTTCCCCTGCTGATGAAGATGTATATAATGAGCAAATTAATTGTGTTAGCACAGCTCAGCCTTCTCAAGCACCTTCAACCAGGGAGGCATAGCTAATATTTGCAGACAAACATTAAGTGGATTCTGAAGGATTTCATCTGTCCGGGAGAGTGGGTGCTGTTCTGTATTGTATCGCATCCGTTTCCGCTGTTATTTTGATTGAGGGCATCTAGATACCACAAAAGGCAGAATACATAGGTTGAGGCCTGAATTCCCTGGACTGTGTGATATTCACATGAGCTCAGATATCCAGACCAGAAAGTCCCATGACGGGTTTCAGGGAGAAGCCCCAGAACCCAGCCGTGTTTCCAGATGGCATGCAGAACCCAGTCTGTAGAGATGCGCTGCTCTGGGGCTGCTCTTCCCGGGTGGGCTTACTCCGACACCCACGCTCCTGGCTGTGCTGGTGTGGACCGCTCACTTCCCGTGCTCGGGAAGAGGGGTCCCAGCCATGCTGACGTCGGCCAAGTTACAGCCTTTCCACTTCGTCCTCGCTGGTGCAGCCATTGATCCCGAGGCTGGGGACCTCCTGTGCTTGGCCAGTGATTCTGTTAGAACCAGCTTTTTCCTTGTCACCATTCAGGTTTTGTAATGAGCACGAAATAACCAGCCCGGATGCTGCTATGCTCGAGGGGCATCCTCTTCCTCCCTCATTCGAGCAGAGGTTCCAAATGCGTTGAACTTAGAAGACTTCTTGATATTAGCTGTTTGGTATTTGTGACTCATCAATATCTATGTAATTTAGCAAATGTACCGATAGCAGAGGGTTATCGGAAGGGCTGGAGTTGTCAAGGGCACAATGGGGGAAGAAGAGGAGATCTACACACTGGTCCCCCAGGGCCCTACATCCCATTGGCCTTAGGTTTGCTGAATCAAGATGGACAACTCAGGTTGGATTTGGTAGAACGAAGATCTGCAGTTTTTACCTAGCGGGAGCCAATGAGAATTACAATAAGAGAAAATACTAATCAGTGTTGCATTAAAGCATTTAGTATTTTCTTGTCCTACAGCCAGAACCCCCAGTCTTCCTTTCCTGCTGATACTGTCATTGTTTCAACTAGTCTTTGTGTCTTTAGATTAAAAATTTTACGATAAAATATTTGAAAGAACTTCCTTTACGTCTACCACTCAGAGCTTAGAATTCTTCTGTGAACATTGACGCAAATCTACTCCAGTGAATTATTTGAAAAACCCTTGCCAATTTAGTAGAGGCAAATAAGTATTAAAATTTATATTCAGAATCTGATATTTTCCTTGAGACATTCGGATGTCTATATGGTGATGCCTTTATTCTCCTCCTCCTCACCCATTTGAAAACATTACATAACATGCACACACTGGGATGTGAAGGAGAATCTTTGCCGCCGTCCATTCTCCATTCCTTCATTTCTTACCGCATCATGTTTTCTGGTGCTGGTTCTGAACGAGTGTTGCACGTTACGTCGCTTCTCTCTAATGCCTTTCCAGGCGATGGTTTGGGGCTTTGAAGAGTTTCTCAGTGGCTGGTTTGTGACGACCTGAGGGGATGGGACGGCCTTCCTCCAGAACTCCTTCCAGTTACTCTGTAATGGCCTCAGAGAATATTCGCTGTAAGAGCGGTGATTCCGCCCCTGTAAGGTTCTGTTTCCGACTAAGGTGTCATGGGCCCTTCCTGCTAACGGGGAGGTGGGATCCTGTCATCGGCACACGCCTTTCTGCAGTCATGTCAGACTGGCGACTTCTTGTCCGAGTCCTGCTGACTTTCTGATTTGAGGTGGTATGATGAAAGTTTTCACACACCAGTGGTATTTTAAACTTACTTTTCTATAACCATTTGTTCAAATTTCCGGTGAGATGACGTGGGAAGTGAGGGAAAGGATCATAAACATAGACCTCCGTCGGCTATGGAGCAGAGCATGGGCGGCTGAGCGTAGCTGCTCCCGCTAGACGAATGCTGCGGGGTCTGCAGAGGAGGGCAGCAGCTGTTGCTGGATATATACACTGCCCATGCACCAAAGAAGGAGCGTGTCTCGGTCAATCAGATGTTTACTGTAAAACCTAATGTACACCCATGAAGTCACATAGGAATAGTTTTGTATGTAGGTCACAAATGCCCTGGCATAGCAAGCCTGTTCAGGATGAAGAGAAGCCAGTCTGTCATTCAAAAAATATTTACTGGGGGATGAATCAGGTGCTAAGAAGCATGGATCCAGGCACAGCCAACTCAAATATCCATGAGATAGGAAGCTCCAGCCCTTAAGAGATGGCCATTTCATTATGAGTGACACTCATGGTGAATAAATTATAACGGTACCCTGTGGAATGTGTCAGTAGGGTAAGTCCAGGGTGATATAGGGACGGAGAGGGAGAAAAAGCAAGCCATGATGATAGCAGTGGTGGGCAGGAGTGAGATCTAAGCACGGCAAAGAAGAAGTGTTTCATCTGAGCTCTGAAAGAACGAGGTAGGGGAGGGTAGAGTGGTGTTCTGTAGAGAACACCATCTCTCTGTAGCTCAACGCATCATCTTTTAATCTCAACCTGTGTGACAGGTAGTTTTTGTAGAAACCGTGACTTAATGATGCCTATTTCCAGTCAGTTGCAGAAATTCTTCTACAGCAGAAAGTCACCAGGATATTCTTCCTTCCGGTCCTCTAGATGAAATTCTTTTTCCTTGAAGGGTATTTTCCAAAGTATATTTTCACAGAAGTCATCCCCCCTTTTGATCCTTTGGTTAGCCCAAGACAAAGACGGTTATATCCATACTTGCTACTCGTCAGCAGATATATCTTGTGAATTTCTTGTCACAATGTTCATGGATCCCGATTCACTATGATAGATTAGGACCTTCAATGAGAGTCTCCCCCTGCCCCAGTGAAGAAGCTGGAGGGAAAGAGTTGCTGACTACAGCCTGAGGTTAGGACCTGTAGCCAGGTTTAGACAGGGTTAAGGACACGTAGAGACCAGAGACCGGACCAAGTCGTCCAGTCATTCAGGGACAAGATCTGCTCTAGCTGAACTTCCCTGTCACACAACAGCGTCCCTGCAGTGCCATGATTATAGTTCATCGTGACAGGCTGAGGGGATGTGTACTAGTCATTACGCTCCCGAGAAACTTAACAGGATGTGTACATATACATAGAGATTTATTATAAGGAATTCGTCTTTCATGATTACAGAGGCTGGCAAACCCAAAATCTGCAGGTAGACCAGCAAGCTGGAGATCCAGGGACGAGCTGAAATGGCTCTCAGGCCTGAAGACCATCTGTCTGCGGGATTCCTCCTTGCCCACGGGAGGTCAGTCTTTCTGTTCTATTAAGGTGTTCAACTGTGTGGATGAGGCCCACCCACATGTATGGGATCTGTTTTATTCATCGTTTGTCAATGTAAATGTTAATCTCATCCAAAAACACCCTTGTACAATGTGCAGAAAAAGGTTTGGCCAAATATTTGGACACTGTGGCCCAGCCAAGTTGACATAGAAAATCACAGGGGAATTGGGAGTTCAGCCAGCCATGAAGTTACTAGACACAAGGAGTCAGCCTAGAGAGAGGAGAGACAGAGAAAGAGGAAAGAAAAGAGACACAAAAACAAAAAAATGAGCCACAATCCAAGCATCCAACACTTGGGGGAAGAAACTGATCATAAGAATCATGAAACCAACATTTAAAAAATGCAATTAACTTGAAATGAAAAGACTGCTTTAGAGCAGTCTGAGAGTTTACAGGTAATGTATTTAAATTCCTGAATGAATTGAAACCGTCCTTTTTAAAAGGGCAGGGAAGTTACTGAGGTAGGCAGAACTAAGCATACAAAGAGATCATGGAAAAATTCAGCAGTTATCCGTAAGTAAAACCAAACTGTTTCGGGGATAAACTCTTACTACACACATGCAAAGAGAAATTGGTAATGAGATGTTGTTACAACATTAGACCAAAGAGGATAGTGAGAACCAAGATTTTTACAAAGAAACATAAAAATACAGAAGAATCGCTGTCAGATTTGGAGCCCAGATGCAGATCCTCTACTGTTATCTCACTGGAGTTTCATATGAGAGAACTGGCTGGAGCACGTGTGGCGAGGAGTGAAGTCATCGCCAGAATGATTCAGAGATGCAGCCTTCCGATCAGAAGTGTACTCTGTGAACTCAGAGGATAAATCCAAGTCCATTCCGTGGCGTATAATAGTTGCAAACCACCGAGACTGAAGACAAATTCCCAGGCTACCCAGAGGAACGTCAGGTCACCTGCAAGGGCGTGGCCGTGCAGCCAACCGTGCGCTCCTTGTCTGAGGTCACCGAGGCTAGAAGGAAAGCACTGACCGCCTTGGTATTCAACAAGAGGCATCAGACACAGGCGTTTTTTCTCACAGACGGAGCTTATGTACACCGACTGGAGGACCAGCACTGAAAGGAACATTCAAGGCTGTTCTCCATTCTAAAGATAAATGTGAAGGGAAGAGAGACGACGTGGGGATCAAGAAGCAAGGGGTACGGAAGTGGATGGAAATAATAGCAGCTAATTTAGTTAGATGCTAAGTGTAAAAATCCCATATTGCACGAGACGTTGAAAATAAAATCTCTGGCAACAATAACAAGGCAGGAATGCAGTATTTTGATGAAGTATACAATTACTGATTTTATATATAAATATATATATTTAAATATATATATAATATATAGTATATTACATTATTATATATTATGTATAACTTATATATAACAATTATAACTTCAGATTTTGTAAGAATTAATTAACCTCAGATTTTATTTTAAATTTTTAAAATATATAACAACAAAAATTTTTATTTTGTTTCTTTTTGTTTTTTTGTTTTGTTTTGTTTTGTTTTTAAATTTTTTTTTAATTTCTTTTCAGCGTAACAGAATTCATAGTTTTACACCACACCCAGTGCTCCGTGCATGCAATGCGTGCCCTCCACAATACCCACCACCTGGCTCCCCCAATCTCCCACCCCCCGCCCCTTCAAAACCCTCAGGTGATTTTTCAGAGTCCATAGTCTCTCATGGTTCATCTCCCCCCCAATTTCCCTCAACTTCCTTCTCCTCTGCATTTCCCCACGTCCTCCGTGTTATTTGTTATGCTCCACAAATAAGTGAAACCATATGATAATTGACTCTCTCTGCTTGACTTATTTCACTCAGCATAATCTCTTCCAGTCCCGTCCATGTTGCTACAAAAGTCGGGTATTCATCCTTTCTGATGGAGGCATAATACTCCATAGTGTATATGGACCACATCTTCCTTATCCATTCGTCTG
>PISX010022623.1:0-31331 GCA_004024625.1 Mellivora capensis
TTGGTTTTGAGCATGTGGAACTAGAGGTAGGAAATCCACTTGGATATACACATAGATAGTTGAACGCCTCGTTCTTCAACTTGAGATTCAGCTGGGCCGGTGAGGGAGACTGATAGGCCATCAGGACATCGATGACTCCTAAAACTGTAGGAATAGGTAAGAAAAGGCAGGAGAGTGGGTAGAGAGTGAATAGAGGTGGGGCGAGGCCAGATTTTGGGAAGCAGCTTCTCGTGAAACAGAGGGCGGGGCTTAGCCCTGATCTGTGTTGGCATCCTCTGCCTCCTACAGTGTCTGGCACAGGACAGAGGCTCATCAAAGTTGGCCGGTTGGTTAATTAATTGCTGGAAAGAATGAGTGAAGAGATGAGCCTGTGAAAGAGACTAAAACAATCATGAGGAAAAGAAGCAGACCACCAGAGGCATCATCTAATGAGGGAAAGTTAAAGCTGCAAAATTGGACAAGTGCTAAGAAATTACCACGTTTGACTTCGTAGGTGTGCCCAGTGTTCTCCGGGGTGGCTGCTGACTGGAGAGGTGGGAGGCAGAATGTGGGTCTCCATCAGCAGAGGCAAGTGTAGATTCTTCTTTTAAGACATGAAGCTGCTTTGGAAGGAGTGTGTTGCAACCAGCACAGTGTCTAGGAGGGACCCCTGTTGCTCAGGACTCTTGAAGAAGACCCAGGAGAATGTGTGATTGGCCTGTGGGCTGGATGGGAGGCAGTCTGTCTCAGAGAGCAGGCTGTGATTGCAGGATCCAGACAGCACGCTGTCTGGCTGCAGACACAGTCCCTGCATGTCGACTCTCTCCCCTCTGCTCCTCCAACGCCATGAGCAAGCATGTTGAAGACCGGTATAAGAGGATGCGGGGTGGTACTTCTTAGCCAACAGCCTCCCTACACTGGTAAAGCCCTGCCTGGGATTTAATGGTATGACTTAATGGTGCTTTTGATCTCCATGGCGATGCCAGCTTTCTAGTCTAAGAGAGATGGATGGGGTTTAAATCATTATTAGCCAAGGTACCAAGAGTGTTTTCCAGGCAGTGAATAATAGCTCCTAATGCTGGTGTAGTCTTGGCTGGGCACTGCATGGAATATTTATGTCACTTGAGCTTGTTTGGGGATTTGTTTTCATTTTTGTGGTCTTCATGGTGGAGCTATGTAAAAATCAATAGCATCGCCTCTCTAGTTAATCTTAAGTCACCGTGAAATAGGCTTAAATACTAGACTCCCCCATCCAGTGATTTTTAGATATACTGTGAACAGGGATTTGAATTGGGCTCAGCTGTCTTAATGAGGATGGTTGCTGTTTAAGTATCTTGTCACCTCTGGGCCTTCACCTCTGCTCCCATGCAAAGCTTATCTCTTTTCCTGGAAATACTGGTCCCAGGCTGAATCACCCCCACATGCTCCGTGTCCTGACCCTTCTTGCTCTGAGGAATGCATTTCCACAGCACATTCTAGAGCAGGACTCTTTGAAGAAATAGGGACAATCTGTCCCCCTTCAAAGTATAGGCCCATGAGGAGCTCTCTAGACACATCATTGGCACCTGAGCTGTCTGCTCCCTGATCGCTCTGTCCCTGAGCTCCCACTGCTGCCACTGAATGGCTGTCTGTGTCCGGGGGCGGCTCTTATGTCCTTGCAGGCAGAGGCCTGATTCATTCATCAGCATGCCTTCCAAAACCAGCACAGGCCCCGGCCCACAGTGGGCTAAATGAATGGCTGGTGAATTGAATTAGAAAGTTCTTTATCCTCAGATGGGGAGGCTTGTAGTGAAAACTGTTTACACTTAAGGCCCACTGTGGCCACATGGGATTATACCCTGTTTTGATCCGTTGTGTTCTCACTGGGTTATTGAGGTCAGAATTTGTTTATTCATCAACTATTTAGTCTTTGTAGGCCTTTATGAGCAGCATTCAGGATGGGCCAAGATGAATAAGGCCCTTGCCCTTCGGTAGATCCCACTCTAGAAGAGAGCCTGGTGTATGAGAAGGTAGAATGAAGTAAGAGCTAAGTGAGAGAAGTATGGGAGGCAGTTTGCTACAAGCTGACGGGTCAAGTCTCCATGTCTGGTGCTATGTAAACATTGGCTCATTTAATTCTCACCCCTCACCATAAGAGGTAGGAGCTGTTATCCATATTCCATAGATTTAAGAATCCAAGGTTCAAAGGGATTGAGTTAATTGGCTATATTATTATCCCCATTTTATAGAAGGAAATATCAAGACCTAGAAAGAGGATAACTTGCCAAAAGTCGATCATGTACATAGAAAGTGCTGGAGGCTGGATTTGAACTTGGTTATTCTGTGGTCAAGACTGATGCCCCTATCTGTATGCTGGACTGCCCATTGTGCTGTAGGCTACAGGAGAAGCATTTCATCCTGTAGCCTAATGCTGATTCATGGAAGACATGGTAATTGACCAGTCTTGAAGGTTGGCAAGATTTTGTTAATTAGAAAAGGGAAAAAGGACCTTGCACATGAAGGGAATAACAAAAGCAAAGGCTTACATGCATGCAAGTACAGGGTTGGTTTGGGGAACGCAGGGACATGTGTAAGATGAAGCTGGTTGGATTATAGGGACACTTGAGTTCTCCTTGGGTCCATGTAGTGTTTAAATGCTGGCTTTGGAGTCCTACAGATCTGAGCCTGAATCCTGGCTTTTTCTTTTCTTTTCTTTTCTTTTCTTTCCTTTTCTTTTCTTTTTAAAGATTAAAAAAAAATTTATTTGACAGAGACAGTGAGAGAGGGAACACAAGCAGGGAGAGTGTGAGGGGAGAAGCAGGCTTCCCTATGAGCAGGGAGCCCAATGCAGGGCTTGATCCCAGGACCCTGGGATCATGACCAGAGCCAAAGGCAGATGCTTAACGACTGATCCACCACAGTGCACCATGAATTCTGCTTTTTTCTAATTCTGCCTTTTTCCATGGGCCAAATACTTGGCTTCTGGGTGCCTCAGTTTCTACTTCTATGAAAGGAGAATGATAATGGTTTCCACCTTATAGCACTGGATAACGTAAGAAGAATACATATAGAACCAACAGTGTTAGCCCCATTATCACTAGGGACCTCTTGATCTTCCATTTTTCCTAAATAAAGCACTTTTCCCTCTTAAGCTCTCTGCTTTAACCAGCATGATTGGTAAATAATAAAGCCATGGGATCTCCAAGTTGGAACAGTCCATGGGTGTAGATGATCTTTATGGTCCTAACTATCAGCAAGAAGAAAGAGTAACACCATTCCTAAGATGTTTGGTGCCTTGCCCACAGCGTGCCAAACCCTGAAGATGCCTTGATCTGATCTTTCTTTCTTTCATAATCAGGGCTGGCATTGGCATTTTGGGGTCAGAATCTGAAAAGTCTCAGCAAGTTTTCCCCCATAAGCTGCCCCATAAGATCCCCCAACAAGCATATACCCCTCAATGGGGAGCCCCCAAGCTCCTTCCTCACTGGGTTCTTGGAGCCTCATGTAGGTTGGCAATGCTTATTGTCCTTGGCTTCTCCTGAAAGTCTTTTTCTGAAAGCTCTCCCATTTCACAGGGCAGACTTCGTCCCTGTGATGACAGGGCTAGGGCCCAAACTTCCCTTTATTGCTGTCTTTGAGTCCCTTCTCTTCTTTTAATTTGGAACTTGGTCTTACGGGGTTTTATCCTGGTATAATTCCTTCCATTCCATCTAAGTATTGTCTGCAGTCTGGCCCTTTCAACTGCCTCAGCTATTGGCTGCTGTCAGGACTCCAGAGGATTCTTGCCCATAATGCCCACTTTGGCTTACTCCTGCTACCCTCTAGCCTTCATTCCAGAGTCTGGCTGCTGCGCCTCCTCGGAATGGCTGGGTACACTTCCCTTCTGTCCTGATGTTTTTCTTTTCTTTTTTAAGATTTTATTATTTGACAGAGACAGAGATCACAAGTAGGCAGAGAGGCAGGCAGAGAGAGAGAGGAGGAAGCAGGCTCCCTGCTGAGCAGAGAGTCCGATGCGGGGCACGATCCCAGGACCCTGAGACCATGACCTGAGCTGAAGGCAGAGGCTTTAACCCACTGAGCCACCCAGGCGCCCCAAGTCCTGATGTTTTTCTTATCTCTGGTCCTATTCACCCAGATTTACCACCTCTTTATACTAGCCTTCTGTTGCCACCACATTGCTATTCATTCCCATTGATAGTGAGAGGACCCCATAAGGATTTTCAGGAGCCACTCTCTTGTGTCCTGACGGGTCAAGTCTCCATGACTTGATGTTGGTCTGTTCCAAGGGAGCTCATCACTATGGGCCCTGGTACCTTCCCAGTCTGTCCCACACTGTTATCCATAAACTGATCTCTTATAAAAAAAAAAAAAAGAGAGAGAGACAGGGATGACTCCAGACTCTCTGTTTATATTCTTGAACCACCTGCCTCCCCCCATATATGTTGTTCTCTGCTGGCCAAGGCTACTCAGTCACTGAGCTTGAGGGCCAGTGCTTGCTGAACCAGTGATGGCCAGCAAAGACAATCACAATCCTTCCAGTTAGTTATTGAGCAGTGTCTGTGTGTCGGATGCTTTGCATGGTGATCTCAAGTTCTCACATCAACTTTTGAAGTAGGCATTATCCTCATTTCACACATGGAGAGAATGGAGGTTCAGGAAGACCTCAGAGACCTTCTAACCCATGTATGCACCTTTGTACTTGATGATGGGGTTCACACCGAATCTGGCTACTCACCCTGTCTAAGTTCATTCTAAACTGTGGCAGAGAAGGTTGAAACAGTGGCTTATCAGAAATGGTGATCTCTTTGACAGGTCTGTTCTGACTGCTCTTTTAATGTTACTAACTGGGTCTTTCTGAAGATTTGCCAACTATATTTGTTGCATTCCTGGTTGATTCCAGGTGTGGAAGGATGTTCGCTCTGAAGAGTCCACCTTCAGGGTCCTCAGGTCATCCTTGGAATCTTCTCTTCATTCCGAGCAGGAAGGAATAGTGTGGATCATTTGGGCTAGTACCTTCATTTAAAAAAAATGATACAGACTTAAGAGCAGTAATGGGACCTATCCAAGATCACAGAGGCAATCGGTGGTTGGATATTTCAGTTACATGTTTGACTTTTTACAGTGGAGACCTCAAAGAACAGTAGTGGAAACAAGACAGTTTATTTCTCTCTCCCATAACAGCCCAAGTATAACGGGCCTGCTGTCAGGGACCCAGACTGTTTCTGTTCCATTGCTCTGCCTTCCTTTGGGTGTTGCCCTCATTTCCGTGGTTGAAGATGGCTCACTACTTGGTCTTCATTCCAGCCTGTGGGAAGGGCAAGAAGGGAAAGATAGAATACAGCCCTTCCCTTTAAGGACACAACCTGGAAGTTGTACATGACACCTTCATGTGTATCTGATTGGCCATAATGTAGTCACATAGCTAGCTGCAAGGAAATCTGGGAAATGTTGCCTTTATTCTAGGCAGCCATGGATCCAGTCAAAATTAGGAGTTTTGTTACCGCAGAAAAGGGGAAAGTGAATCTTGAAATGAGGCTCATGATCTCTGGCACTATGGTAGAATAGGGACAAGAGCCAGGTCCTCCCACCCTGCGTGCTGCCTCCAGTCCTAATCCTGTCCCTCTCCTCCTCCTCAATCCCAGATATGCCCTGAAGCATGGATTCCAAGGCTGGCTGGTGTTTTGGTATATTATTTTAGGTTCCACACCTAGGCTAACTTTCATAGATAATGATAAACCATTTATTGTTGCATAAAAACTATAACTTCAGCTTCTTATGGAAATATTTCTGCATTGCTGAAATACCATTATCTCCTATAATAGTGAATATTTTCACTATTTTCTTGTGAAAACATGACTCCTTCCACCGATTTAAAATTTGGTTGATTAAAACAGAATGTGTTTTCTTCATTTCCTATTTCTGTTAGATTGGTCTGAAGAATAATTACTCTAAAATATGGTGAAGAGGCCAGATATGCCCATAGTGACATCCCTTCTTTGGCTTCACATTCTCTTAGCACCCTATTCCCAGAGATCAGTAACATCTTATGGGAGGTTATACCAGGCTATTTGGTGCCTGCTCTGGTGTTTCTACCTAGGAATTCAGGTAGTATTCTCTCCTAAATTATGTTGATATTCAAAACACTGATTCTCTAAGGGTTGATGTTTATTACTGTGCTTTCCAGCCATATGTAATGGGCATATGTACCCTACACACAGAGGCAAGCCCCACCAGAGGGGAAGTCGGGGACGACTGGACTAATACAGTATTTCCCACGCCAGGGCAGTGGGCTACGATGAGTTGCTGCCAAAAAAGTAAAGCAAGCCAGACATTTGTTTGTTTGGATCTTTGACGTGAAGGACAGACAGAAGAAGAAACAGGAGTTAAAAACAGGAAGACATGTCTGGTCAGGTTTGTGGTGTGGAGCACGGCACGTGTGTTGGAGAGAGCTGACTTCTGATCTCTTATAGTTCTGTGACCTGGTGCAAGCCACTTTTTTCTTTAATCTTCAAGTGTTTTTGTTTGTCTGCAAAATGGGGATACCTGTTCAGATGGCATGGATGTCAGATAGTGATACTGTATGACACGTCTCTGGCACCCAGAGGTGCACAATTAACAGCAGCCTCTTCCAAGGCCCTGGGTAGCTGGCTCTCAGAAGGTTCAGCCTAAATTAGTGTCAGGACCTTGGATAGCTCTAAGGACTCCTGGTCCTTTGCAAGGAGTGTGGTTAACTATGAACTAACTGTTCCAGAAAACACTGTGTTTGCTGGGAAGGACCCCAGCAATCATCCATCTGATCCTTTCCACAGGTTTGGGAGATGTTCTTTCTATTGGAAGTCCACAGGATGATTTTAGTGACACGTGAAACTATCAAAGAACATTCAATTATATAATGAGATAATAGTTGTTTTTCATGTTGCTTAAGGCAAAAGGTACAGTAAGCTGTTTTATCTTTTAGCACCTCCCTGATACTTGCCACGCTTGCTTTTGAACAAATGGAAAACAGAAGTCAGACTCAGAGCCTTTGGCTATAATTTAATCACATTTTATTCTCATTGTATTTATTTTTACACTTACCTTCTATATTTGTGGTTAGAGATCGTGGTTTTCTGTTTATGGTGGTAATTCAGTTTTTCCATTAATATATTTATTGAACATAAGAGAGAATACTGAATTCTAGAAAATATTAAGTAAACAGTACAAAGGAATACATGCATATGGCCAAAAAAAAAAAAAAAAAAGAATTGGGAAAATGGTACAAGAGTGATTGAAGGTTGGATTAGTTCACCCCTGCCCCTTGAAGATGGTAAAATGCCAGCCCAGAGAGGGTATGGAACTTGCCCTAGCTGCTTATTATTTGGATCTTCTGACCCTGTGGTTCTGTGTCCTTGCCCCCACACCACCCTGCTTTCCCAAAGCCTTTTGAACAAGGCTCAATTTTCCAATTTACCCCATTATCCTGGAAAACTTAGGGAGGGGCAGCTTTTCTGCAACCTTTGTCATGTTCCCAATGATCAGACAATCTCCCTGCTATGAAATAAATAGCTGTGTCCTGGAAGTAGGGGGAAATGCCCCCATAATTCCAGTATTGGAATGCAAATGAGCAATTAGAGTCAATTAAGCAGGATACAGTATAATTACCACCAATTGTGCTAACCTTTATATTCAGGAGGACTTGACCTGCTGAAAGGAAGTTAAACAATAGTAAAAAAAAAAAAAACTCTTCCTCAACCAAGGCATGTGCTTGGGGCAGGAACCTCATTTCAGGGGCCTCAGAGGTCTGACAGATTAGACCCTCCTTCTTCCACACCCACCTCTCTGGGTCGGAGCCATCGCTGACAGCAGCCCGAAGCAGCCAGGAAGCAGCCAGCCTTTATCTTACCTTCTCAGTGACTTAATTGTGTCTGTCACCAAACACTGCATAATTTACCGCAATTCCTGAGGCCTGCTTGGCTCATCCAGAGAATCCTGTAGCTGCAGGCCTCTTGAAAGTGATGAACTTAGCTGCGGATTACCTTGTATCTGAACTTTCTTGCCCTCTGTATCTGGACTGATCTGTCTTTTGAAGCCAAATCTCTTACTTCCTTATTTAGAAACCCTCCTCTCTTGCTCTCTCTCCCTGTCCCTCTGCGTGTGTGTGCTCTCTCTCAAATAAATAAATACATCTTTTTTAAAAAATCAGATTCAATTTTCTGAATCCCATTTTATGGACCTAGCATTTCATATGGACAGTGGTGTTCTGAGGCCCTGCAGCCTAACCTCAGGATTCAGGGTCTCAGCCTGCTGATTTGTTTATCCTTCTACCAAATATCTATTGAGCATGTTTTATGTACCTTATATTGTCCTGGGCGCTGTGGATACAGCAGGGAAAGTAAAAGACAAAGCTCCCTTACCTCAAGGAGGTTATGATTTAGAAATCTGAAGCTTAAAAGGCAATAACACAGCTGTTGGAGAGCTGCTGGAGGTGCTCAGAGGGTGCCAGAGTGATGGGGACGCGGATGGGGTAGGGAGTTGGGGAGGACGTGGTACTTTAACCCCTTAACAATGGTGGGCAGATGGCATGGCTTCCAGGCTAAGAGGGTGGGTCCTGAGGTGAGACTGAGGTATAGTATCCCCACCCCCATTCATGGTTTCACTTTTTCCCGTTGTAGTCCCTCACTGGAAGCAGTGGTCATCCTTCTGATTTCAGAAGGCTGGTAGAAGCCTAATGCTGTGTCACAGTGCCTGCGCCATTCCTCTCACTTCTCATCACATGGGCATTTTATCATGCTAGCATCACTCAAGAACGAGTATAGTACAGTGGGATATTTGGAAGAGAGAGACCACATTCATGTAACTTTTATTGCAGTATATTGTTATAATTATTCTAGTTTATTCTCAGTTATTGTTTTTCACTTTACTTTGCGTGATTTATAAATTAAACTTTGTTATAGGTATGGACATACAGGAAAAAAACATATATAGCATTCTGTATTACCTGTGGTTTCAGGCATCCTGTGGGGGTCTTGGAACATATCTTCCATGGGTAAAGGTAGGGGGCTACTGTGCTTCCTCCACTCCTCTGGGCCTCAGCTGCCTGACATATAAAGCAGGTAGGACAATGATATTGCACCCAGAAGGCAGGGTCCCTGACTTGAAGGAGTCCTAGCCTTGTGGGATTTCAGATATACTCAGGATGAATACTTAGGACTGGGTGTTACAGATAAAGGGGGGCATGAAAAGATAAGGAGGACTGAGGGAGGCTGGCACAATCCCTGAGGGTAAGGAAGCTGGCACAGCAGAGGACAGAGTGGTTGGGGGAAGGATGGAAGCTAATCAAGTCACACAGCAAGTCAGGGCAGAGTCAAGGTTCAACACAGGTCATCTGACTCAGACCCCCAACCCTTTGCACTATATCCCACAACCTTGAATGTGAGCCTGGGGAGATCAGGAAGACACATGCTGGACTCAGTTTTGAAACCCAGGCTACAGTGTGGATAGCGTGAGGCTGTCACTGGACCGAGGAGAAAGATGGCACAAGGCCCCAGTGATGGGGCTGAAGGGGGCGTCATGTCAGAATATAGTTGGAGATCAAGTTGTCAGGACTTGCTGCCCCTGATTGAATGTGGAAGAATTTGGGGGAAGAGGGGAGGCAGGCTCCAGTTTGAACACCTGGAGCACAGCCTGGGAGACAGTATTCTCAGCCCATTTCCACACTGTTGGCTAGTTTGACATCTTCCTTGGTGGACTCAGCCTTTCCAATTCCTGCTTAGCGTTGGAAACCCAGCTTCAACCCCACTGTCAGAGCCAGAAGGCTGAAACTATCCATAAAGAAGCTTCCAGCCCATCTCTCTAGCCTCCTTTTCATGTTTCACATTAGTCCAGTGGGTGTCATGATCCCAGGAATGTCATTCAGACATGCACATTCAGCAGTTCTTTCTTTGAACACGAGATCTGGGTCTTACCACTCTGGGGACAGGGACTAAGGGCCAGCAGGACACTGTGAATGCATCAGTGAAAAAAGGGGCTAGAACAAGAGTAGGAGATAGTGGATTTCTTCCCAGCTGATTATGGAGGCTGCCCAGAATACTGTGGAGGGTCTTGAGGCTTAGCTATATCCAGGCTTAACTTCAGAGAGTATTGTGATCAATTGGTGATGTCTGCCATGAGCACAGGAGGGATGTGGTGGCGTGCATGCCATTTATGTGCAATTTCTTAATGACAAGGTCTGTATTGTTTGCACAGTCTATGGCTGTTCTCAGGAAAAATCAAAGATGTTGTCCAGGTGTGTAGTATAGTTGAGGGTTAAAGGGGCTGTTGGGAGAACTAGGACCAGTGTCAGATACAGGCTGTCCTCAGCATTGCATTTTCGACTTTCATACCATTCTCCACTTGTGTCCATTACATAATGATGCCCCGAAGCCACCTTTTGTTCCCTGACTCAAAGCTCTCAAACCTCAGCTCACAAAGGGATTTTTTTCTAGCTAACGCCTGCCAGCCGGTGGTTTCATTTTGGCAGCCCAAGTCATTGTCTGCACTGTGGTCTTTGGGCAGTTCATTTGAATATTTTCTTTTCCTTATGGTTTTATTTTAAGAACTGTAAAAATGAAGGTGTGGATCTCAGTGGAGGGAGTGTAGTTCTCCTCAAGGTAATGTAGAAGCAGAGCATGCATTTAGAGCTCTAAACAATGGGATTTCTTCTGAAGAATCATTAGCCATTTAATAAGTCATGCCAGTTTGGACCTTGAGGAACAGTCTGCATCCATGTGTATTGCCGAGGGCATGGTCAGGGCTCATTTGGCCAGGTTATAAGTGACCCCTTAATGACAGCCTGGTGGCCCAGTATACTCAAAACAGACCAGACGGAGGGATGCCTGGGTGGCTTAGTCAGTTTGTGTCTGCCTTCAGCTCAGGTCACGATCTCAGGGTCCTGGGACCAAGTCCCACATCGGGCTCCCTGCTCAGTGGGGAGTATGCTTCTCCCTCTGCCTGCCGCTCTCCCTGCTTATACTTGCTCTCTCTCTCTCTCTCTCTCTGACAAATAAATAAATAAATTCTTTACAAAAATCCCAACAGATCAGGCAGAGCATAATCAACAAGTTTAGTCACATCAAAGTGGTCCCACACGGTAAGGTTAAAATCCTATAATTTTCAATTATTCTTCTGTTTTACATGGTTAACATGCTTTCCCTTAGATTTTATGAGCATGGGGGTGTTAAGACAGAAATATCATTATTCAGAACCTGGGCATTCTGGATAATTAATCTTCTGCCATACAGAGACAAATGTGGAAAGTATGCAATTAAAAGCAATAGATTTTAGCTTCCCCCTTGACTTTTCATAGATACAAGCTGGGTTGCCTGGAGTGTGGGTGTTCATTGTGAAGAGAGAGAATCCACAATTTATATGAAATGCTGAGGATCCATGATAGAATATGCCTACCAGGCTAAGGGAAACAGAGAGCACAGCACAGTTTACCTCTCTGGGCAGGAACCGTCAACCCTGTTGATTGCTGGCCTCTAATTTTTTATTGTTAATATCAGCCATGGGCTCTTGTTCTTATATATCTAACTCACATTCACCTTTTCTGGATTACATGGTATATTACAGCAAGAGATTATTTGAAACAATGACGTGGCATGTCCGCGGAGCCAACTGTTGGTCTGGAAGCAAGACACTGAAATGGCTGCAGCCGGGTTGTGAGCAGGCTGAGGCTGGTTCCGGCCTTGTAGGTTAAGGACGATGTCTGGATGAAACAATCCAGCCCTGCAGACATAAGCAGCACCCAGTGACACCCCCCCCCCACCCTCTGCAGGTTATTATTTCTTGTTTTTGAGGACTGGGCTTCCTGCTGTGCCACTTACCAACCCAATGACTTATCTTTGCATTTATGTAAAGTATGGCCTCTTACCTTTTAGTTTACAGGTTAAATGCAACAGGTTAACTGTTTCTCAACAGTAATGGTGTTTTTGTTATTGTTTCATTGTGTATTCTGTCCCCTTCAGTCCCTCCACTGCACACATAGGAGTATTCTTCAATGAAATATAATAGGGCAGTAACACAAGGATACTGTGTGTCATACTATATTTAATGTTTCTTTCTTTCTTTTTTTTTTTTTTTTTAGATTTTTAGGGGCATCTGGGTGGCTCAGTGGGTTAAGCCTCTGCCTTCAGCTCGGGTCATGATCTCAGGGTCCTGGGATCCAGCCCTGCACTGGATTCTCTGCTCAGCAGGGAGCCTGCTTCCCCTTTTCTCTCTGCCTGCTGCTCTGCCTACTTGTGATCTCTGTTTGTCAAATAAATAAAATCTTTTTTAAAAAAATAAAATAAAAAATATTTTTAAAACTTATTTATTTGACAGAGCAAAGGAGAGAGCACCAGCAGGGGGAGGAGCAGCAGGCAGAGGGAGAGGGAGAAGCAGGCTCCCCACCTAGCAGGCAGCCCCGACACAGAGCTTGATCCCAGGACCCTGGGAACATGACCTGAGTGGAAGGCAGATGCTTACAGTTACTTACAGCACCACCCGGGTGCCCTCTGTATTTAGTGTTTCTATTTCAGTTTTTCTAAGATGTTAATTTATATGAAAATAAAATAAATAATGCAAGGAAAATATCCAAGAGGAAATGCTGTATAAATGTAGCTATTTCTATTGTCACATGTGAAGTGATTGGCATTTAGTAGGCTTTTATTCTCTTCTTTCCTCTGTCCCCATTTCCCATGTCCTCAACTTCTGCTAATCCTTTATGGGCCAATCCCTGGATCACCTCCTTGGAGAAGCCCTTCCTGACTGCCTCTGTAATTAGTTCCTCTGTCCTCCTCCATCCTTTACTTTCTCCCCTGATTACATAATGCATTACCTACCTGTCTGTCTGTTCTCCTAGTGGGGAAGCCTCCTGAAGCAGAAACTTCCATTCAAGACTCATTCTTACTTGTGTATTCCAGAATCTAACTCAGTGCTTGGTACGTAGGAGTGTTTTGGGTGTGTGAGTGAGTGAGTGAGTGAGTGAGTAGGGGGAGGAGTGAGTGAATGAATAAACGCACAGAGTGAAGGACTGGACTGCTGTAAAAGAAACCCTGGGCTGAGAAACGATTCCACTAGAAGAATTAAGACCCTAAGTCGTAGAGCACAGGTCCTTGACTGGGGCACTCTCTCTGAACCAGTACGAAAGCTGGACACATATCTGTGTTTGTGCACCTTTGGGGGAAGGGCCGAGAGTCTGTAGCTGTCCTCGGATCCTCAGAAGTGTCTGTGGCCCCCACATGTTGACAAGTTGCTGATCTAAACAGATGGAACAGGCAGGCCCCACTGAGAGGACATGACCAAGTTATTTCAGAGGAGAACGTGACAAAGAAAAAAGTGAGAGCTGGAGGGGACACCGAGTCCTGCATGGACCTCAGGTGAAGGTGTGGCCCCAAGACGGGAATTCCCAGAGTCTAGAAGGTGTGGCTGTTTCCTTGTAAACAGTTCTTGTATTAAAAAACCCAGGGGGGATTTTGCTACTTGCACAGAATGGGTGGGCTTAAAGGGCTGCCCAGGTTCATCTGGTCCTCCAGACACACCACGTGGAAATGAGTCCTGGCACACACTGGGTCTTTCTCGCCCCCGACTGTGCCCTCCCTGACTCCTCTCCTGCACTTTTCTATCCTATCCTTTACTGTGATAACTCGATTTTAATCAAGAGCATTGTTTTTTAAAAATGTGGATCATGGCCCGTTGGTGAATTGTGACTTGCGTTTAGAGCATCATGACCAGCTCTTTTTTAAAAATAAGAAATCAGATATGATAGAAAATATTGAGTGCATCACACATGGAAGAGTGAGTATTTTGTGAAACATCCTGTTTCAGCTCGATGTACATGGAATTTTGATATCCTGTGTATTACCTTCTGTGGGGTATGGCCACAAATGACTGAAAAGCACTGATCTCAAGCATCTTTGTCGGCACTCACTAGATACTCGCTGAAGGAACTGGCCCTTGAAGGGTCCAGATGGTGAGAGATGAGGTGGGAGAAGAAGCCATGTGGGGTGTTCATGTATCCCTGCACTGGGAAGCCCTTTGCTTCAGGCCGGGATTTAGGAGCCTGCTATGTTGCCCCCATACCGTCACCCCTTCTTGATTCTTTCCTCTCCTCCCCTGGGCAGGTTGTGTACGTCACTGCAACATTTCCATATGTCATGCTTCTGATCCTCCTGATCCGAGGGGTCACGTTGCCTGGGGCCTCCGAAGGCATCAAGTTCTACCTGTACCCCGACCTCTCCCGGCTCTCCGACCCACAGGTAAGAGTTGCTTGCTCAATGCCCAGTTGCCCATCACACCTGGGAAGCCTTCTGCAGCCCTCTGCTACTAACCAGGGGGCTCACCAGCTGGCTGAGTACGTGGAATCCTGTAGACCCCTTCTCACAGCAATAATTTTCAATACATACATTAACATTAACAAAAAATGAATTTGTGACATGGTAATAAAGTATGTGCTCATTTATCAATATATCAAATAACAAGATTCTGCAATAGGTCCAGTCATTTTCATGATTTCAAAGTAGTGATGAGCATAAAAGACCTTTGGAGATATCTGTACTATGATATGAAAGTATCTGGAATTTCTACTGCTAACAATACTGTAATTTGTTGTCTGCCTTCATAATTGAAGAAGTGCTGAATTTCAGAGGTTAGTGACAATAAAACACACATTTTCCTTCCACCTAAGATCACAGATCCCTGCAGCCATGCATCTCAGCCAGAGGAACTGGGTCTGTGTTGGTGATTGATTTTTCTTATGGGTGTAGCTCACAGAAAAGATAATTGGTGAAGACTGGCTCCCCTGTTAGTTGTCTCCGGGAAGGCATTGGCTGTTGTATACGTGTAGTGGATAGTGACTATTTATACCTAAACTTCTCTAAGTGGTGGGGCTGTGCCTGGGGGTACATTAGACGAGAGATGAAACCAAACATCTTGCAGGTCCAGGAGTATTCAGCCTCATTACTTGTTAGAAGCTCCTGGAAACTTTCAAAAAATCCCAGTTCTCAGACCAATTAAATTAAACTTTCCGGGGGTGGGTCCTAGGTATCAGGATCTTCTAAAGGTCACCAGGTAATCCCAGTGTGTATGTCAGATAATGTGCTCAAAGACATTTGATGGATGTGGAGACATACATTTTTTTTTAGTTGAAGTATACTTGACATATAATGTTACATTAGTTTCAGGTGTACAACACAGGGATTCACCATTTTTATACATTATGAGGTGATCACCATGATAAATCTAGCTACTGTCACCCTACAAAGTTGTTATATATTATTAACTATAGTCAATATAGTGTACCTTGTATCCCTGTGACTTATTTATTTTATAACTGGAAGTTGTACCTCTTAATTCCCTTCCCCTATTTTGACTACCCCCTCCCCAGCAACCACCACATTGTTCTCTGTATCTAGGAGTCTGCTTCTGTTTTGTTTTGTTCATTTTTTGTTTTTTAGATTCCACATATAAGTGAAATGCAGTATTTGTCTTTCTCTGACTTATTTCATTTAGTGTAGTACCCCAGGTCCATCCATGTTGTCACAAATGGCAAGATTTCATTCTTTTTTATGACTGAATAATATTCCATTGTGTCTCTACACCACTTCTTTATCCATTCATCTCTCCGTGGACACTTGGGCTGCCTCCATAATTTGGCTATTGTAAATAATGCCACGATGAATATAGAGGTACCCATATTTCTACTAAAACAAACATAAATGGATCATGCATTAGAATGTAGAATCTGTATTCATAGAAGATGAGCCTGCAAGAGATTCCAAGTGTGCAGTCTGTGGCTTCCAGCCACCCCCTGTTAGGAGAAATTGGATGCAAAGTTTTATGGAGGGTGAGTTACTGTAGCTCAGCTGTACTCATTATACTGATTAAGGTCCATGGTGGAGTGGCAATGTGTACTCATTTCTTTCTCAGTTTGCTGTACTGTGAGGGGCCCCCGAGGCTCAGGGTACCATCGGGCATCTGAGGCAGCATCCTGAATTGCATGCAGAATCCCTAGGAAGAAGGAAATGAGCTCCTGACTGTTGGCCTTGCCAATGCCAACCTATGATGGCAAAGGCTCAGTTGGAGAGTCAGTTTTGGAAAACCTATTTCCAGAATCACTGGTCTGTGCATTTGTGTTAGATCCACAAATTCTTGACCCAGGACAGATTTCTTGTTCTTTCCTCTACTCATGGGCTTCCTTATCCTGGTCCTCAAGGTCAGGCAAGAGATTCTGAGCATCACCCAGAGTTTCCAATCCTCAATGATCATTGAAACACCTTGGAACATGTTAAAAGTGCAATTTCAGGGGTTATGGGATGGAAACTGCACATCTATATTATTAGAAAGCTGTAGAGGAGGTTCTGATGATCAGAAAAGTTTGGGAAAACCCAGCCAACACCTATAACCATAGAGCCCTATCTACACATATGCACACGTGTGCCACAAACTCACACCCACACACAGAACAGAGGTGAAGCCCGACAGTCCACCATTCACACTGCCTGCCCACATCATCCCAATCTCCTGCCATCTCTGTCCTTTTAGGCCTTGGCTCCCAGGCCAGCACTTACCCGCCAGACTGTTGTGTGGAATGGCCACTTGGAGCTGTGGCCAGCACCTTGGGCCAGCAGTCTGGGCCTGGTCTTCCTCTGGCTCTGCTGCTGATCCTGAGTGACCTTGGACAACTTCTTCCTCTTTCTGGGCCTCAGTGTTCCCACTAATGACATGAAAAGATTGAATTCAGTCAGCAGTTTCAAAGTAGATCCAGAGAATCCTGCATTTTCTGCGAACATGGGTTGACAAACTGACTTACAGGCCAGATTCAGCCCTCTGCCCTTGTTTTATAAATAAAGGTTTATTGGAACAGAGCCGTGTTGTTTGTGGCTGCTCAAAGGCATAACCAGGGGCAATGTGGAGTAGATGAGACAGAAACCATATGACCCCTTGTGTCAAGGGTGTCAAGACCCCACACACATCGAGTGATTCACTAGAAGGGCTCAGAGGACCAGCAGTTACACCCTTGAATGTAGTCTATTTCCGTCATCAGATGAAGTCTGGAGGAATCCATGCTTAGGCTTCCCATGGTATCCTGCCGGGGGGAGACACCCTGAACATCTTCCTTCTTGTAGTATCAAAATGCAGCAGCATGTGGGCAGTATTTCTGCCCAGAGGAGAATGCTCAGGACCTGGGTTTTTAATTAAGAAGATTGATTGATTGATTGATTGATAAAGATTTTACTAATTTTTTTTGTCAGAGAGAGAATATGCACAAGCAGGGGGAGTGGCAGGCAGAGGGAGAAACAGGCTCCTTGTAGAGCAGGAAGCCTGATGTGGTGCTCAATTCCAGGACCCTGGACCAGGATCAGATGGCAGATGCTAAACCGACTGAGCCACCCAGGCGTCCCAATGGGGAAATTTTATTAAATGCACAGATACTTTTGGCCATGTGGTCAATCACACAGACCCCAGAATTCCCGACCTTCAGAAGGAAAGCAGGTGCTCATCGTAAATTGCCTTGCTTGCATAAGCAATCCAGGCAGGCTGGCACAGCAGAATTCAGTGCCCCAGACATCTGAAATGACTGTGTGACTTATTACCAGGGGAAACATCTTACCTAAGTTCCCAGACACCAGTCAAGAGCCATTCCTGCCAGCAGGCCCTTTTGGACAACAACGTCACGCTGACTGTGGTAACTCTTTCCTGAACACCTGCAAAACCTAAAATATTTACTATTTGGCCTTTCCTAGGAAAAGTTACTAACCTTGAGCTGCAGTTACTACAGATGCCTGTAAGGGGAGAGTTGATGACCTCTGTTTCCCCGCCCCCCCATTCCATCCTCGTTGCTCTCTACCTCTGCTGCCACCAGCCTGGTCCAAACACCACAATCTCTCACTTGACAGGAGCCTCCTCACTGGTCTTCCAGAAAGATCTTTTGACCCTTGTAGGCCACTTTCATGCAGCAGCAGAGTGACCTTTCCAAAATATAAATAGGACAGATACCTCTTTGCTTAAATCCCTTCTGGGGTTTCCTGTGGTCTTTGGAATAAGATCCAAAGGGAAGAACCTCCAAGGGCTTCCTTGAACTGTCTCCTTGCTTCATCCCTCCTCCCTCCCCGCCTTTCTTAGTTCATCCCAGATACTGGCCTTCTTTCTGCCTTGGGACCTTTGCACAGGCTGTCTCTCTGTTGAGAACACCCCCTCTTTCTTCCCCAGATCCCCCTTCCTTACCTTGCCCCATAGCCACTCAGTTTAAACATCATGTTTTCAAGCAACTCTTTCCCATTTGCCAGCCATTCACCCCCAAGGATTTCTACTTGTTTCCCAAAGTATTTACCATATGTACAATGGAATATTTATATATATACATACATATATGTCTGTAGTACACGTATGATTCACTTGACGCCCCTGCATTTGCTTAGCAGATACTTACTAAGTGCCTACTCTGTATCAGAGATTATTATAGGTATCAGGAATATAGTAGTAGACAGCAGACAAAACAATGACGTTTATATGCTAGTCAAGGAAGAAGGCAGAAAACAGAAGTAAAAATAAAATATGTAGTCCATTAAATGGTGACAAGACCCATGGAGACCAAGTATGGAGTGTCAAGGGGAGAGCTTGAAAGAGAGCTGAAGTTTCCAGCATGGTGTCCAGGGAGGACCTCCCAGGGAGGACAGCTTGGAAACAAGCACTGTATCTGCCTTGTCCACCACTGTGTCTCCAGTACCAGTGCCTGGTACATAATAGGTGCTCAGTAAATATTTGCTGAATGACTATAAGAGCCAAAGCTATTTTGATTTTTGAAGGAAGGTTCTATTGTTTTAGCTAAAATTCTAAAAACCTCCAGCTCACCAGATCTGAGAGTTGTGTTTTTGATCCTCTGTCACTGATGGCAAGGAAATGTGTATGTTTGTGTGTGTGTGCACCCCAAAATCTACATGAGAGTTAACTGTGTGGGGCAGAGGTAAGGATAGTGACTGCAAGACAGAAGGTAGACAAAACTCCATGTAGCTGGTGTTTTTTGGAAGCTGGGGTACGTTGCGGGACGGGCCCAACATGGCTGGAAAGGGAGGAGGGAGCAGCCCTGAGCCTGCTTTCTGTCTGCTCCAGGGGGCTGAAAGGTTGGTGGTGGAATGTGCGGGATCCCTGACTCTGTGGAGGGGTCTTGACACCTCTTCAGACTTTTGAGGCTAGCACATCACACAGGTTTATCTCAGTGTGCGGAGGAAAGGCGGCCTGTGGGTGGGTCAGTAGAACCACAGATCCAGGTCAGAGAGGCTGAGCTACTTGCCTGTTGCCACACAGCAGCTCAGTGGTCCAATTAGGACTTAGAGCCCAGGGTTCCTGGGTTTTGGGCAAGAGAATACTAAGTGAAAGAAGGTGATGTCTGAAGAAGAAAACAGCAGATCCACACGCCCCAGTTCCAAGCATTTTCATTTGTGCATGGCCCAGGCCATGGTTTCCATCAGGAAGGCCCTGGTTTCAATTCCCACTCTCCTGTTACTGGTGGTGTGGCCTCTAGCAAGGCTCCTCCCCTCTCTGGTGTCAAGTCTGCCTTCTCTACAATGAGGCTTATAGGCTGTAGTTCCTGCCCCATCAGATGACTGGGAAGGTGAAGTACAATGACCCAGTCAGTGGAGGACTGTTCTTTTTTTCTTTTTATTATAGTCATGTATTTATTTTCATGTGCATTAGAAAGAACAAAAAAACAAAGACCTGGGATATCAGTCAACCACATCGAAACCATGACTTCATAGTTATTATTGCTAGAACGAAGCTGTATCTATGTACACTTACACATGCATGCATATACATACTTGTATGTGATAAGGAGCCAGGTTCATTGGCAAGCAGCTATTCCATAAATACTAGAATGGGCATGGACTTGGCAAAACCAGTACCAGGGGAAGATGGTGGGCTGCAGTTTGGGGCAGAGCCATGGCTGGAGAATCATCTTGCAGTAGTGTTAGGACTTCAGGTTGCCGTATGGTCCTGCTCAAAACAACTGAGGCATGACTCAAAATTAGAGAAAGTAGGTCAGGAGAGCTGTTGGCTGGAAATCCTTAATCAGGAGATCAGAAAAAGGCTCAGTCTCTTGGTAGTTTTCTCCTTTTATCAGGTAGTATCTCCTTTGTTTTTCTGAGTAATGATCCTGACTTAGTTTCCCATTTGCCCTTCAGACTGCACCAGGAAGAAAAGTTCCCAGGGAGGTCTAGTGTTCCCAGGGAACCCTAGTCCAGGGTTGTCGAGGGGTGTGAACAGCCTTGTTTCTTGGGGTTGATCTAGAAGTTGCAGTGTTCAGGCTTCCTGCAGCTACCAGGGACAAAAGGGTTGATGGTGGAGCTACGAAACAGTCTCTTGTGGGTAAACAAGTGGGAAGGAGAGGGGATAGAGGAGGTGAGCCCCAGGGACTGGGGCTGGTCAGAGGGGCCGCTGCCAGAGATGGTCAGGTCTCCAGCCTCAGAGCCCCATCTGTTCCCTGTACTGCTCTAGCCATTCCCAGAGGTGTGTGTGTTGGGGGAGGGTGCTCTTAGGTGGACTGAGGGCCAGCAGAGGTAAAATGAGCACTTCCTGGGAGTCTTCTCTAGGCTGCCAACTCCAAGAGGACAGGGATCACGACCAGGATCCTGTGTACCACTCACCTGTTGCAGAGCCTAGCAAAGCTGTTCTTTAGTGCATCCCAGAGATATTTGCTGCATGTCTACTATATCACATATTCAGTACATAGAGTGAATAAGACCCTCTCCCCTTGTCCCCAAAGAGCCCACAGTCTGGTGGAAGAGGGAAGAGCCTCACCAGTCCTTGACTGGGTTGGTTTCCATCCAGTTGGTGGAGATCAGAGCTTCTCATTCTTCCTTTGGTCTGCTGAGAAGAACGTGCGCCTTGTTCTTGGTGGTGGTCCTCATGCCAAAGTGTGTGAATAAGTCGTGCCTTTTACATACGGAGGAAGATCTAAAGTAGCTGCATCCATGCCATCCCTTTCCCTCTTTTGCTTCCCAGGAGCGTCTGTGGGCAGAGGCTTCACGGGAGGGCTGACCGCTGGTGCTCCAGGCACTGGATGGACCCCCCGCTTGCCTTCTCTGTCCTGCTGCTGGAAATGCCAGCCCTGTCCCAACGATCCAGTAATAGCTGTGGAGCCTGCCTGTTATCATCAGAGCTCTACTTCTCTGGAAATAAAGTGGGGGTTTTTGAAGTCTTGGTGCCTGTACATGTTAGCCTGGTAGGACAGGTAATAACCCACAGAAGGAAAATAACATTTGGGGTACCTCTGCCCCATAGGACACTCTTGCTCCCTGCAGCCCACATCCCAGCCAGAGTGACAAGGATGTGGAGCCTTTCTGTGACCCAGGATCTGCATGAATTCCAGCCCTGGCCTCCAGCTCCCTATCCTTCCCTGCTGCTTACAAGGGGTTCACACATGCCTGTTTGCAGTGTAATTTACATTTCTAAAGGAACACAGGGCTCCTGACTGGTGCAGCACTCTGGACCTCAGCTCCCTGGGGCATTAGACAAGGGAAAAATCCTTTCAAGGGGTGCCCCTGGCCCCTCTGGGCTTGTGTGGCATTCTGCAGGAAGACTGATGAAGTGTTGATCTAGATAGGCAAATGCATTCACAGAGGCTCCCTTCTTCTGTCTCCCCAGCCACTGAGGCAAGAGAATTCCAGAAAGCTGGTAAAGAGAGCTCAGCTGTGGGAAGCCGGGGAGCCAAGAACACCTTCCTCACAAAGTAACTATGAGGTTTAGAGAGAGAGTCGTGGAAGTTGTTTTAAGGTGTAAAGGTAGTCTCCGTGGGAGCTTCCTGACAGCCACCCTCTCTAAAATCACACTTTCCTTCACTCCCACCCCGCTTCCTGTTCACTGCTCCCCCCCCCACCACCTTTGGTTTTTACCATGACACCTGCCAACATCTAAGGCACCTTTCGTTTTGTGTCATGACCCTCTCCTCACTAGAATGTTAGCTCTAGGAGGGCAGAGGATGAATCTGTTACATTCACTGTTAGATCTCCCATCCCTGGAAACCGTGCCTGCCAACATTAAGAGCTCAGTCAGTATTTTTTGGAAAGAAGGGAAGGAAGGAAGGAAGGAAGGAAGGAAGGAAGGAACTGAAGGCAGGCAGGAAAGAAAGAAGGAAGGATGGAGAGTTTCAGGAGGAGCCTCTGTGACTCCGTGTTCCGGTGACCTAGTATGTCCTGCAGTCGGTCATAAGCTCTCCAGAGACAGGATTTGTAGTGCAGTGGAATCTAGCTTCCAGGAAAGGAAATTGAGTCACTCTGTTGCCATTGACCAGCTTGGTGTCCTTCAGGCTGTTTTCCCTTTACTTTTCAGGACTCAGGGTTCTCACCTGTCCGTTGGAGTAAGAATACCCACCACACTGTGCACATGGTTGCAAGAACACTTCTGGTTCTCGTTTTCGTTGCCCAGCCCAGGGTCTGGCATACAGTAGGTCTCTGGGGACACTGATGGTGGTCTTCATTTGCCTCCATGTCACTGGCTCTGGGCAGGATGAATCGGAGCCCTATAGCCCAAGGGGGAGGCTTTGAACTCGGAACCGAGTGCCTTTATTGTGAATCCAGTAAATTAAGTTTCTCGTCAAGAACTTGAAGCAACCCAGCAGCTTGCCTTCTTTGTCCTCCGGCAATTTGCATTCTGTGGTCTCTTATAACTTTCTAAACATCTATTTGTCTTCACTGTCAGCCCTGTGTTCTCTCTGAAGTGTGGAGTGCTTCCACTCCATTTTTTCCCCCCCTCAAATTTTTATTTTCTGTCTTTTCAGTCTTTGGGGAATGGAGGGGCTTTTGCAGGAAATCACATTTTCCTTGCCCCAGATTCCTGCCACTCTCACTCTTCATTGTGTTTCAAGTGTGTGTTTTCAGGGCAAGAACAGAAAGGCCTGTCACAGATCCAAATCGTGGGGTCTGCTTTCCCAGGGTGTGCACGCATTCTCTAAGTCAGTCTCTTCTATGCAGGGAACTGGAGTCTGCGGCTAAGGTGTCCAAGTTCTGAAGGTGGGGTAGAAGAATGTCCAAACAGTGAGAGCATCTCAGAACACCAGAAATTACTCCACCTACCCACCCCACAAGAATAAATCAGGGAAAATAAGACCTTCATTTAAAACCTTACCTGATGAACCTAATGGATGTGCCCATGGAATTGCTGCCACCTGGTGGCAGTGTACCCTGGTTCCAAATGGATCCAAGGAAAAAATGGGCTCTTGGCTGCTGGACTTTGAAACCAAGATGTAAATAATGACATTGACTTGGGGCGCCTGGGTGGCTCAGTGGGTTAAAGCCTCTGCCTTCAGCTCAGGTCATGATCTCAGGGTCCTGGGATCGAGCCTGCATCGGGCTCTCTGCTCAGTGGGGAGCCTGCTTCCTTTCCTCTCTCTCTGCCTGCCTCTCTGCCTACTTGTGATCTCTGTCAAATAAATAAAATCTTTAAAAAAAAAATAATGACATTGACTTACAGATGTTGGATACATTTTTGAAAATATTGCAAACCTCACTGAACATGAGGGCTATTCCTTGAGACTGAAAATCAATCAAGGTTTCCTTTTGGTATATTTGATTCTGGGTTAGGGTCCCGGTTCTACCAGCATTATTTGTTGTCTCCTCAGTACCAGGCACTGGGGATACAGAATCAAATGACAGGATTCTTCAAAAAGATGACAGTTTCTTGGAAGGCACACATAATTAATTAAGTCAGCGATAAAAGTGTGAAGGGAGTTACTGGGGTTGGAATTCATCTAACCCAGGTGTTCCCCTTCCAGTCACCAGGTGAACTCAAGAATTAGAGACACATTACTGATCTAACTCACACACTGAGAGGTAGTGCACATTTCCTCTTTTCTTGACTGCTTGAAATTCCTTAAGAGTTGCTACTCTTTGGAATCAGAATTCTGATATACTCCAAGGAGATTCTGTGTATCACTGGGGCTCCTCATTAAATCCTTTCAGCCACAGGTTTACTCAAAGGGAGGTTTTATGAATTTTAGTTCTGAACTGTTTCAGCAGCCCCTTATTAATCTATAGTCTCAGTGGTTGAAGAACTGCTTGGGTACATGTAAGAGTAGTGATTCTAGTTATTGTTTCTTTAAGGCTGATTCTCTGACAGATGCTGTGCTTCACAAACTCACCATTTAATTAATCCTATTCACTGAATCAACAAATTCTTACTGAAAATTATTGTTTTCTAGACCCAGGCAATAAGTCCTATATATAAGTACCTTAAATTCTTACGATCTATAAGAGAGGACCTGAGGTTCTATTACCCTAAGAAAGCTTCTCTCTTATAGGTCATGAGAGTTTTGAAAACCTTTGTCCTAAGGGTTTTTCAGATGAGGGGACTGAGGCTCCAAGAGGTTAAATCACTTGTCTTCTGCTGGCAGAGATAGCACTTGAACCTAGGTGACTCTGACTTGGTCATGTAAAGGATACACTCCTAAAACTCTTTGTCTTATCTGATTTTTCTGGCCTTGCTCTTATTCTGCAGCCCTGGGCTGCCCATCTTGGCTCTGGCATCTTCGAGCATCTCAGACCTACAGGACTACATTACAAGAATCCTAGAATCTAGCATCAGGTGGGTTTAGTTCCCACCCAGTGCAGGAATCCCATCCATAGTAACCTGATCAGTTTTTGATTGGCCCCACCTACAAGGAAACATTTCACCTCCACTTTGGAACAACTATCCAGCTCACCTGGTTCCTAATGTTGAGACATTCACTCATTCTTTTTTTTTTTTTTTACTTTAATCAAGGAGAGAATCTTTGTCACATTTTATTTATTTTTTTTAAGATCTTATTTATTTATTTGAGAGAGAGAAGAAAGAGAGAGAGCATGAGAGGAGAGAGGTCAGCGGGTGGAGCAGACTCCCTGCTAAGCAGGGAGCCCGATGGAGACATTCACCCATTCTTGCATTTGCTTGTTCTCTCTTGATTCATCTGCCCCAATTTGTGCCTCACTTTGCGAGTATCTACCAGGGTTGAACATACTAATTTAAGTGCAGCTCAGACAACTAAGACACAAACCAGCCTCCTCTGGGCTAATAGCATAGCCTCCAAGTGGACTCCCTGCCCCTTACCAGTATTCCCTTCCCCACCTTGCAGACTGAGGGAGCTTTGAGAAAGGAATCCTGGCTTATGTAACTTCCTGGCATTGTTCTTTAAGTGTGTTGCGCTTTAATTCCTTGAATGTGTTTATAATAGCTACTCTAAAGTCTTTGTTAAATCTCACATCTCTTTTCCTTAGTGAATTAATCATATTTTCCTGTTTTTGTGCATGCCTGGTAGTTTTTGATTGAATACTGTGGATTGTAATTGAATATTATGGATACTATATTATAGATGCTCTGGATTCTGTTATCTTCCTCTGAGGAGTGTTGGTTTTTATTTGAATAGATATTTCAATTTCTGGCTGACACCTTAAACTTCTGTAGACTCAACTTTGTGTTTTCTTAGTACAGATATGTGGAAATCTCAAGCTGTTTCTTAAGACCCTCTAACTCGGGGTCTTAGGTTCTAAACTCTTTGTCCTCTGTACAGTTTGTCATGGCTCTGCTTTAGGCCTTGTTAGGATGGGTCTAAAGTAGTTATCTGTAATTCTTACTCTAGAGCACTGGTTCTCAACCAGGGAAAGTTTGCTTCCCAGGAGACATTTGGCAATATTTGAAACAGTGTTAATTGTCACTGCTGTATGTGCTACTGGCATCTGGTGAGAAGAGGCCAGGGATGCTGCTAAACATCATCCACTACACAGGACAGCCCCTGCAACAAAAAATTATGGGGCTCAAAATATCCATAATGCCATGGTGGAGAAACCTTGCCTGGAGTCATCGTCCTTGCTCCTCAGTGGAGGTTGTTCTGTGTCTCAGCCAGATGCCAAGGCTGAATACTTGGTGCTGGCCAGATCTGTCCACTTTTATAGGCAGGATCTCCAGTCTCCCAGCCCTGTTCTTCCCCCTCCCCCACTCCCTGTCCAGTCTCTAGTGTCTCTGTTCCACTCTCAACCTGTGGTAGCACTATTTGGCCTTAGATGGGCTCACCCTGGACCTTTATAGCTCAGCTGTCAACCACAACCTCACAGGGGACCTCCACATGGACTTCTGGGGCCCTGCTCTCTACAGGTCCCCCTTTCTGGTGCCCAACACTATAGATTATAACTGTTTCAGTTGTCCCACACTCTGGCCCTGCCTCCTTGGCCTGGTGAGACCATGTGTTCTACTGGGACTCTAGCCCTCTGTGCTGTGGTGAAGAAATTGTTTCCAGGCAGAATGCTGGGCAAAACCCCTGGTGGAATTTCCCATCTCTTAGGAATACCAGCCTTGACCAGCATGTTATCCAATGCCTGAAACAGTTGCCTCCGCTATTTTGTCTGCTTTGATGGTTGCTTATGGAGAAGGACTAGTCTAACACCAGTCACTCAGTCATGACTGGAAGCAGAGGTCTGACTTTTCTGCTTACAGTCCCCTAGCAGCTTCCCCTTGCACGAGGATTAACATCCACACTGTTCACTGTGGCACCTTTGTGGCCTTGTTCCATCTCCCTCATGGCCCTGGGCATTCTAGGCTCTTTCCTACCACAGACCCTGCCTATGTGGGTTAATGTTCTCTCAGATATTCCCATGGCCTTCTCCTCCTTGTCCTGAAAATCTCAGCTCCAAAGTCAGGTCACCTCTGGCTGCCTGAGCTCAGACACCCCCCACTAAACCCCACGACTTTCACCAAACCCCTGCTTTCTTTTATTCATGGGGCTAATGGCCCTCTGAAGCAGTCTCATGTGTTGGTTGATGTGTTCACTGTTGGCCTCCCCACCGTTAGTATGTAGTTCTATGTAACCAAAGAACTTCATGCACCATGGATTCCCCTCTCCCTGTCGCACACAGCCTGGTGCATGTGAGTCCCCCAGTCAATACTGGACTGGTGGGTGGGTGGATGCCATACGGTGGTTTAGATAAAGGACCACACAGGGTCAGGAGAACAAAATTATTCCCAATTACACATCCTTTAGAGACTTTGTGAAACATACAGCCTTTGATTGGATCCCTGAAGGATGGAGAAGAGAAGACTGTTTGGAGGTAAACAAAGACTAGACATAGGAAAGTCTGTATATGCAAAGTGAATGGTCAGTAACTCAGTGTGGCTATAGGACAGGTTTTGTTGCAGGAAATCATAAGAAATAAGATTGAGACAGCAAACTGAGGCCCCATCACTGGGAACCTTGGGTGCCGAGTCCAAAGAGCTTAGGACTTCATTCACTGGCCAGGAGGGAGCTGTTGAAAGTTTCTGGGCCCAAGGTTGATTGGCATGTACAGAGCTGTAACTTCAGAAGACTGCTTAGACAGGAGGGGCTCCGTAGAACTTGGCAGCAGAGTTTGAGAGTCAGACAGAACTGCGTTTGAATGCCTGCCTCTCACTCCCCTCACTATGTGACCTTGAGCAGGCACTCACCCTCTCTGAGCCTCAGTTTCCTCTCTTGTAAGCCTCAACATCCAGTCTTTTACTCATCTGCTTCCCTTGTAGACATGGTAAGATTAAATGAATCAACAACATGTAAACTTCTCTAGGGGCAGAAAAAGAGAAAGCAAATAGAATGAGTTTGGAGGTGAGGAAAGAAGTGGGCACATGTGTCAAATGACCTTGATTTTGGAGTGGGTGGGCAGAGTAAAGCAAGGAGGAAGCCCATCTGGCAAGGACAGCGGGGGCTTTGTAACATCATAGGGTACAAAAAAAGTGGCCCTTCAGTTGTGACCTCATGGTTTTATGGGCAGATGTGGTTGAAGTTAATGCCATTGTTTGAATTCATCTGGCTACTTCCAGAAGCCCAACAGGTGCTGCAGAGGAAAGAAACATGGGCTCATTTCAAAGAGATGTCAGCAAACCCTGAAGAGGCACCTACTCTTTGCCAGGTCTGACCATGTACTGGGATTACAAGGGGTGAGTTGGGCAGTGCTGCTGCTCTTGAGGATTTTGCATTCTCATAGGGAGAGAGGGATGTCACCAGGAGTGGCTGCAGTGGGGGCCGGAGAGGACCATGGACGGTCTTGACCCCAGCTGTACCAGCACAGGAGAGGAGTGACCATGAGCCTTTCTCCTTGGATTCTTAGGCTGTTTTTTGTTTTTGTCTTATTTAGGATTCCAACCTTATGTTTTTTCATCCAGCAAGTATTATTGAGCACCTACTACATGCCAGGCTAGGGCTTTACTTTTCAAATGAATCAGCAGAGGGGTGCCTGGGTGGCTCAGTGGGTTAAGCCTCTGCCTTTAGCTCAGGTCATGATCTCAGGGTCCTGGGATGGAGCCCTGCATAAGGCTCTCTGCTCAGCGGGGAGCCTGCTTCCCCCCACCCCCTGCCTGCCTCTCTGCCTACTTGTGATCTGTCTGTCAAATAAATAAAAAAAAATCTAAAAAAAAAAAAAAAGAATCAGCATAAACGTGCCAAGTCTCTACTCTTGCTGGACATTTGCTGGGCTCTATGAAATGGGGTGGGGTATGAGTAGTGTTTTCTAGGACAGGGGTTTTTAATTGGGGAGGGTTTTGGCCCCCCTCCCCACAGTTGGACATAAAATTTTGTACACTGAGCATGTTCTTTTTTAATTAATAAACTTTCTAAAAGTAGTTTTAGCTTTACAAAAAATGAAGCAGATATGACAAAGAATTCCCATATACGTCTTCACCCGTGTTCTGGTTTCCCTTATTATTTTCATTTTATATTAGTGTGGTACATTTGCTACAGTTGATGGGACAATCTTGAGACATCATTATTAGCCACAGTTTACATTGAGGTTTATTCTTTGTGTTGTTCACTCTGTGGGTTTTGAGAAGTGCGTAATGTATCTACCACGTATCTACCACTACAGTGTCATACAGAAGAGCTCCACAACCCTAAACATCCCCTGTGCTCCATCCACTCTTTCTTCTTTCCTTCCCTGAGCCTCTGACAACTGACCTTTTTCTGTCTCCATAGCTGTGCCTTTTCCAGAATGTCATATAGCATGTAGCCTTTTCAGATTGACTTGTTTCACCTAGTAATAAGCATTTTAGGTTTAGGCATGTCTTTTCGTGACTTGACAACTCATTTCTTTTTATCAATGAATAATATCCATTGGCAAGATGTACCATATTTGTTTATTCTTTCATTTATTGATGGATGTCCTGGGTACTTCCAAGCTGGGCAATTATGAATAAAGCTGCTAGAAACATTTGTGTGCAGATATCTCCTTAAGCATGTTTTCCTTTAAAGGAGTCCAGCCACTCTCAACAGTCGAGATCCCTGTTCTTGAGCTTTTGACCAGAGCTCTTACATAGTATGGGGGTTACCATGGCTCATCCACTTACTCACTATAACAACCTTGGGCAAATTACTTGGGTCTCTGTACCTTGATTGTGTATTTTTTAAATCTGTAACAAACGTTGTTGTGAGGATTAAATGAGATAGTCCTCATTCATGATGTTTGTCACATCATGTCCAGTGCATAGTAAATGCTCAGTAAGTGTTGGCTGTTATTTTCTCTAAGAGATGAATGTACCTTTGATTTTATTTTCTTGACCAACAATTAAAGTTTTTTCCTACATCTGTTCTGCATAAACTGATTTAACCTTCTCCTGTTGTCATAGAGTTCACTTTTAAAACCCTGTGGAAAACAGGTACGGCAAAAAGAGAAGATACACTAGGTCTGCTAGGTCTGGTGGCCGAGTTAACTGACATTTTAAGACAATGGCTCTGAAACCATACTGCTCAAAATGTAGTCCCCAGACCACCAGGAGCATCAATGTTATTTGATAGCTTGTCGAAAATGCAGACTTTCAGGCTCCATCCCAAACCTGTTCATCAGAGTCTGCATTTTAGCAATATCTCTCTCTCTGGTTTATATACACATGAACGTTTGAGGGGCAGTGGTCCAAGAAAGTATGCAGGGCAGGCTGAGAGCTGTCAGACAAGCAGTGAGGGCTGTGGTCAGAGGAAAGAGTGGGGCTAGAGCTGAGTGTTGGTGCTACCCACCTGCTCAGTCTCACACTCCAGAGCAGAGGGTAGGAGAGACCACTCCAGGGGATTCCAGCAAAGGTGGGGAGCTACCTCTCAGGAATCATTTGGGAATAGAATGGATCCCTTCAGGGATTGCCCACCCTTTAGAATTATGCTGTCCATTACAGTAGCTGCAAGCCAATATCTCGCTATTTAAATTTAAAGTAATTTAAATTAAATAAAAATTAAAGTTCAGTTTCCTCAGTTTGGTTAGACAAATTTCAGGTGCTCAATAGTCACAGGTGGCTAGGAGCTACCATATTGTATAGAGCAGATATAGAACATTTCTATCATTGCAGAAAATTCTACTGGACAGTAGTGCACTAGATGAAAAATGGCCCAGGAAACAGGGACTTGGGGAGGTGGCAGTCTGGAAACTGAAACTCAAATTGTTCCAGGCACTTGGAAGTGGAGTGGTGACTCCTGGCTCTTTGAAGGAATGCTGTCAGCATTGTGAGTTCCTTCCTATTCCTGTACCCCACAAGGGCCAGGTTATTTCCAGAAGAGTTCAGAGAATGCCCATTGAAGAATCAGGACTGGAACTGTGGCCGCTGTTGTCTTGGGCAGAAAGCACAGCAACTGGAAGGTCACCCTGTGAGGTCCTGAGAAGGTGGTGATAGCTGCTCGTTCAGTGGTTTTATCTGAGAAGAAAGGTCTTCCCCAGAACACTGTGAAAAGACAGATGATGCCGAGTTCATCAAAGTGGCTGTTGGCCAGTCTCATCCTTTTTCTGAAGAAGAAAATGCCATAAGATACAAAATTCCCTTCAAATTCCACATCCCTCTCCATCCTTGTTATGGTTATTTACTACTTTTAAAAATTCTGCCTTGTTACTTTCTAGAGTTGATACTTGGATTTTACAATGTTTACCCATTTCTTTGTTCCCTGTTACTTTCACTCCTTTCTACTGGATTAAATTTCCTTCATACTGAAGTACATCCTTTAATAGTTCTTTGAGCAAGCCCCATAGGAACTAGCTCTCATAGTCTGTTCATGTCTGAACAGATATTTATTTTACTGTCACTCTTGACTGGTAGTTTAGCTGGGTATGGAATTCTAGGCTGGCAGTGCTAATGTTGCAGTTTAAGCTTGGGTGCCCACTTTACAGGAGCCAAGTTTGATCATACCCAAAGCTGGAAGTTCTGTGTTTAGAGTCCTGGTCTAAGGGGTAGGATTTTCTAACAACTCATTCATCATAGGACAGTCCTTTTCCAGCTCCTTGCCTTTTTCAGTAAGCCCATTCAGCTTTAAGTTATGCTCAAGGGTTGTAATCTTAATTCTAGCCTTGAAAAGGAGTTTAAACATCAGTCTTCTCTCTCTGGTTGGATATCCCCATGGGTTGCTGAGTCTATTTCTACTA
>PISX010022624.1:0-31329 GCA_004024625.1 Mellivora capensis
GTGGGAGAGAGAAAAGAGCATGAGCAGGGGGAGCGACAGAGGGAGGAGAAACAGGCTCCCCACTGAACAGAGAGCTCAATGTGGGGCTCAATCCTTGGACCCCAAGCTCATGACCTGAGCCAAAGGCAGATGCTTAGCTGACTGAAACACCCAGGCACACCCCCAAACTACTTTATTTAGACTTTTATGACTGTTAGTTCTTTTTGCAATTATTCTGCTAATATTGTACATGTTTTATGGAGCAGATAGTTTCTTTCTTCTATTGAACTTGGCTATTTTGGGGATAAAAACTAATATCAAAGTTAAGGTAGAGAATATTTACTCTTTTTTCCTTTTACTTTCTGAAGACTTTTTTATTTTATTTATTTATTTGTCAGAGAGAGAGGGAGAGAGAGAGAGCGAGCACAGGCAGAGTGGCAGGCAGAGGCAGAGGAAGAAGCAGGTTCCCCGCCAAGCAAGGCGCCCGATGTGGGACTCGATCCCAGGATGCTGATATCATGACCTGAGCCGAAGGCAGCCTCTTAACCAACTGAGCCAACCAGGCGTCCCTGAAGACTTTAAATAAGATTAGAAATATTTGTTCCTAAATATTTTATTAGACTTGGCATAACTCCAATTTGACTCTGTTTATTTCTAATGGGCATATTTTATGCTATTAATTTAGTATCAATAAAAGTACTATTCATGTTTCCTATTTTAATAAGTCTTTTCATTAAATGGTATATTTCTACATATGCATCCTTCTGTTAATGTTTTCAAGTTACTTTCATAATACCCTATTATAATCTATAGGTTATTTTTTTCCTTAAATCCATTATTTTCCTCTAAATATTTATTGATTTATTCCCTTTTTAAAATCCAGTACTTAGGTGCCAGGGTGGCTCAGTCTGTTAAGCATCTACCCTCAGCTCAGGTCATGATCTCAGGGTCCTGGGATTGAGCCCCACATTGGGCTCCCTACCTAGTGGGGAACCTACTTCTCCTTCTCCCTTTGTCCCTCCTCCTATTCCTGCTCTTCCTCTCTCAACATAAATAGAATCTTTTAAAGAAAATCCAATCTTGTCTTATTTTTATCTATTTAACCTATTCTTCAAGAACTAACATGAATTTGCCAATTCTATTAAATGTCATTTTTCTATTTCATTATTTTATAATTTCTACATTTATTCATTTCTTTTCCTCATTATTTTGGTTTCTTAATCTGATCTTTCAAGGTTTTAGCTTAGTTGGGTATGCCAGTAATACTGAGGCATATTTATTTTATAATATAAATATTTAGAGATATGAATTTCTAAGCATTGCATAAAATTTGACTATTTTATCACTTTTCCTTGGTTCTAAATATCTTCTTAGCTGTTTAGGTAATTCTAAAAATTTTCCATATTTACAGGATTATTCTAATTTTCTTTTGCTATTATTTTCTAGTCCAGGTGTACTGTGCCAAGGCAATATTTTATATATGAAAGGAATTATTTCAAATTTATTATGTTACATTTTATAGTCATGAATGCAATCAAGCAGTTTTGGTAAATGTTCTCCTTTCAATAAAAAAAAGTATTAAATTATTGGCAGCATCGTTTGATGTCATTTGATGTCAATTTATCAAATTCATTAGTGGTGCTATTCAGTTGTGCTTTATCCCTATTGATTTTATGTCATCTTAATCTATCAATCACTGAGAAATGTGTGTTAAAATATTCCACTAAGAAGATAGATAATTCAATTTCTTTTGTATTTCAATTTTGGCTTTCATTTATTCAATGAATCATTTTCTTTTATATTTTAATTTTGGTTTTCACATATTCCATGGAATTAAGTACATATGTGCCTTAAATTTATGTCATCTAATGATGACTTTTTTTCATTATGTACTACATCTTTATTTCTAATTACTGCTTTTGTCATAAAGTATCAATATAGCCTAAATCAGCTATCTTTTGTTTAGTTATTTTTCATATATCCTTTTATAAAATGACTTTAGTGTAAACCTATTATTGTCATTGTTATAATTGTATTGGCCATAATTTTTTCTAGTTTCATTCAAGAAAACCTCAGAGCTTGCATCTGTACAGTGAATTTGTTCTAATGAATGATGCAAGTATTGAAAATTTCCCTAAAATTTGTAAAATTGGTTTCACTGATTTTCAGACTTGAATGTTTTACCATTGTTTTCTTTGTATAATGTGACAGACCTTAGAACTTATATTTGCAAGTTTTATTGAGATAGAAATTTTAATTGAGCATATGATCAGCCAGGAAATAATTACATTTTTAAATCTTGTCCTACGTGTGTCTATGTAACCAATTCTGGCAATGAGATGTGAGCAAAAGTGACAATGGCAACCTTTGTGAAGTGTCCTGAGTAGAAATACACATGCTGTTTCTCTTTTTCCACCTTTTTCCCCCTTCTTACTTGATTAGAATAAAGATAAATAAACTTTAGATAAGGAGACAAGGAGAAGGCTTAGTAATAACAACAAGATTGAAGATGCCTAAATCCTACACATTATGTAGCCACCATCTGAGGGCAGGCTTATGCTTGAACTGCTACATTATATAAGAAGCAAAACCTTTTTCCTGATAGTCACTGTATTTAGAGAATATTTTTATAGCACCCCTACTGTATATTAATAATATGACTATCTATGAATGCTATAAATTTAATGTGAGTAAAAATGGATATGGAAAGACTACTGTGCCACTTTGATGTTTGATAAAATATTGTGTTTACCTTTTGCATAGTATTAGTTGTCTTCAAATACAAGTGGAATAAAAAATAAAGGAGTTGTAAAAAGTGAACCACATTTAAAATTGTGAATGTTTTCTCTCTCTCTCTCTCTTTTTTTTTCTTTGTGTAGAACCACCCCTAATTGACCCCAGGCATCCATTTGAATTATTATTGAAGAAATACAAAAAGAAGGGGAATAAAAATAAACAGTTTATTACATCCAAACACAATCATGAAGACAAGTTTCAATAATTTTCATGGTTGTTTATTTGCTAAATTTGCTAAATATCCAAAATCTATTTATCATTCTTGACATCCTATAATTTTACATGTCAGCAATTGCATTTGGAGCCCTATGAGTATATAATTGTTCAAGAATGCCAAGGAAACATCTCTGTAAATGATTAGGGTTTAGTTAAAGGCAAGAAAAGGGAAGATAAGGTAAGAGGGGACAAAATTAAATCTCATTCCATTAGTGACGGAAAGTTTTTGACAATGAAACAGAAGATATGTAGAGTTAGTTAACATCTCTATATGACTTTTTTTTCATTTAAAAAGGTGGAAATGATAATTAAAACTTCCCTCACATACTTGGTGGAAAGATTAAATGACATGTGAAACACTTGGCATGATCTCAAATATATACAAAAACATAACCATTGAGTTAGTGTTAGTTTATTTATTGGTATTATGACACCCCATTTATTATTTTATATGTTGTATATAGGTGTGTGTAGATATCCATTCATTCAACATTTTACACTGGAATGTATGCATACAAATACTGGCGTTTTAGAATTGATGTCATATAACTAATGGGGTTTTGAATTCTGTTCTGGTATTGTGGAACTGCTAAGATGATAAAGCACTATTTTATCCCAAATTCCTTAGAAATTATGGAGCTTGAGGTATAAAAAGAAGTGCTTGCACTTTCATAGAGTGTGAAGTCCTAGGGGAACAGAGGAAGGGAAAGAAGAATGTCAGGCATGGAAAGAGTGCAAATATAACAAAGTATGTTACTGAACTGGCCAGTTTTATAACAAGAATGGTTGGTCACCAAAAGTTAATAGACATCTTTAGAGATACTGTATGAAAGAAAAGAGAATTTACCAATTCTCTTCTATGTCAGGTACATGGTCAAAATTTGTCTCTCATTGAGCCAACTTTCTTGAGGAATTTCCAGGTTGCAATCCTGGGCCCTTTAGCAGCCACTGGGGAAGGTGAATGGATTGATGATTCCCTACAGATGTTTGTGATCCTACACCTTTACCATAGAGGAATCCATACCAAAGAAGCAGCCTAGTATCATTCATAAGAATAAACATTTTGTACTTAGACATATATGGGTTTAGAACTTGTGCAGCCCCTTTGGACAATTTACTTAAATTCCCTACATCCTAGAATACATATTTTTAAAATATGGATAATAACTGTGTCTAATGTAGAGATTATAGTCAGAATTTTAAAATCAAACAGTGCTATCCATGGACTTGCTGAATGGCAAATCCTTAATAATATTCTCTCATTACAGTGTATTACTGTAATATGCCATTATTGTAATGTATTGGACATATGTTACTCTAGAATGAATGGAAGGAATTTGTTATGTCACTGATAAATATAACCTATATCTAGGCATATTTGGGGCTTTAGGGTTTTTTTTTTAAGGGCTAATGATAACACTTGGCAAAACTTCATATTCTAAGGAAAACTTTCAACCTGCCAAAACTCTATAGTTTCAGTTACCCTAATTATAACCTCATCTTCTGTATTTTTTAAGCCTCTTTTTGCAAGCTTTGGGATATTAAAAAAATAACTTTTTGTTTAGGTAATAGCTGCCCTCTGGACTAAATAGGAATGCACTAATTTAAATTCCCTTGTACAACTGTTTTGATGGACTTCAATTAGTGACTAGTTACAGAAAATACTGAGTCAAAAAGTCATGTAGAGGATGGTTTCATGGAGTCTTTAATATTTACAGAATTTTTTATCTCATTTTATTTTCAAAAGAGGCATTCTTTAAATTATTTCTTATAGATATAATGTGATTTTAATACACACTGAATTTAATTTGGCTTCCTGAAGAAATACTAAGGCAATTAATTCTGAGACTTACAACAATATAATTGAATGAGAACACTGTAGCGGTTACCCTGTTATTTTTTTAAGGGATATAATATTTTATGCATAGATTATTAAAAAATGCTTGAGACTCTGAGGGGCTTACCCAATATGATTAACAACTCCCCTGTCAGAATTTTGAATGAATAAAAATGAATCAAGAAGTATTAGATGAAGGCTAGAATATTCCCTTTATGGCTGTTAAAGACTCAGCTAGAAGGAAGACTCATGTGCACGTGAGTTGTTTTCCACATGGAAGGATTAGCATACCCCTAGAGGAGGAGTAGTAACATATATGTTACCTATGGGCAGCTGGATCCCAAGGGGAATGTGAGAACCAAACATAACTAGTTACTTTTGTCCAAACCTGACAGTCAGAAATGCCACTTCTTCATAGGCATGGGTACACAGAAGAGAGCTGCAATATTCTAAGGAAAATGTGTCCTCATGGAAATCAGGAGTAGGAAACAAGGGTTTTCCACCAGTGTGGATGACCCAAAAATGCATACGATTTCATGTTAAAAGTGTATTTTAAGTAAAATCTCCATGGTTACAAAGAAATAATAACTTCCTTACAATGTGGAAGTTATAAGAAAACAAAATACTAGACCTAAGAATGATGGTAACTGCATGACAGTAAATTTAATTTAAAAGAGATTTTGACAGATTAAGTAAGTGTAAGCACTGAAAAATGAATTCTAGAAAGATTATTAATTAAGATATAAAACTGGTTAATCAGAAAAATAAGCTGGTTAATCAGATTTTAAGACAATGAAATGGCAAATTTTGGAGTTATTTGAAATAATTTTTCATAAATAATTTTTATATCTACCAGACAAAAATCTTCAGGGTATTATGTTATTTTGGAAATATTTTGGAAAGTCTGATTCAAAATTAATGATAAATATTAAATAAATCAAAGGCATTTTTCTCTACAAAGTCAAATAATTCTTAGATGGGCCTGTTGAATAATACTTCACTTGGACTCTGAAAAGACATGTAGTCATTCTTTTTTTTTTCTAATAAACATATAATGTATTTTTATCCCCAGGGGTACAGGTATGTGAATCGACAGGTTTACACACTTCACAGCACTCATCATAGCACATACCCTCCCCAATGTCCATAACCCCACCCCCCTCTCCCGACCCCCCTCCCCCCAGCAACCCTTAGTTTGTTTTGCGAGATTTGCCTAATTTTTACCTTTCGCACTTTTTTATTGTGTTATTTTAGTCACCATACAGTATCATTAGTTTTTGATGTAGTGTTTCATTTGCACAATTTTAAAAGAAGTTTCTCCAATGTATTAATTCTTAAAAGTGTGTAATTGAAATTAATTTACCCATTGTAGAAGAACTCATAATTGCTAGAAGAAAGAGATAATGAAAGTCTCTGAATTATGAGGCCAGTACATAGCCCCTCCATCAAACTACAAGCCTTACAAGTAACTTTTCAATAATATCTTCTCAAAACTAAAACTATCTAAAAATTAGTATTCAGAAAAAAAATTAGTATTCAGTTCGCAAGGGACAGTTTTTTTTTTTTTTAATTTATTTATTTGTCAGAGAGAGGGAGAGAGAGCGAGCGAGCACAGGCAGACAGAGTGGCAGGAAGAGGCAGAGGGAGAAGCAGGCTCCCCGCTGAGCAAGGAGCCCGATGTGGGACTCAATCCCAGGACGCTGGGATCATGACCTGAGCTGAAGGCAGCCGCTTAACCAACTGAGCCACCCAGGCGTCCCATGCAAGTGACAGTTTTTAAACATTAAAAAGCTGAGGCAAGAAATATATTTTTAGTGTAGCCAGAACCGAAATCAACTTCTTGGAATCCTGAAATACCTGTTACCCAACTATTCAATTTTCCATTTTTGTCTAAGTACTTAAAAATATGATTTTATTTTATTATTTTATTTTTTAATATAAAAATTTAAAAAAACACAAGTTTCTGACTTATTCTAATTAGAGTAGCAGAAACAGACCCATAAGTACAGAGAACAAACTTATGGTTGCCAGAGGGGAAGGGGTGGGGATATGGGCAAAATGGGTGAAAGGAAGTGGGACTTACAGGCCCCTAGTTACCAAATGAATAAGTCACAGGAGTGAAACAGAAAATACAGCCAATGATACTGTCTGTAATAGTAGTGTATGGTGACAGATGGTAGCTGTGTTTGTAGTGAGCACAGAAGAGTGTACAGACTTGTCTAATAACTCTGTTGTATACTTGAAATGAATGTACCATTATATGTTGACTATACTCAATAAAAATGAAATAAAATGATTATACCACAAAAAAATAGAGTAGTGTTATTTTTATGGGATGGAGTAAAAACAATACATCCAATAGTAATATGGGAGGAACAGACTAATAAGTTAACGACATTAACTTTCTGTGTTTAAATTAATTGACACATGAGAATTACATTGTAAGGATTTATTCCAGAAATTGTTTATTTAAAATGGGTTTTTAGGGGCGCCTGGGTGGCTCAGTGGGTTAAAGCCTCTGCCTTCAGCTCAGGTCATGATCCCAGGGTCGTGGAATCGAGCCCCACATTGGGCTCTCTGCTCCGCGGAGAGCCTGCTTCCTCCTCTCTCTCTCTGCCTGCCTCTCTTGCCTACTTGTGATCTCTGTCTGTCAAATAAATAAAATCTTTTAAAAAATGGTTTTTTATAGTTGTACTTACAAGTATAAGCTCAGTGTTTTTAAAACAGAAACATCTATGTACAATATTCTGTATAAACTTTTGATATACCAGATGGAGCATCTCAAGAATCCAGTCCCTAAAGTGCTAATAGAAAACACCTATTCAACATTGTATGTTTTTTTTTAACTTTTACTGAGATGATGTTTTTAAAGACTGCTTAGCATACTTTAGTTTATGATGAGAAAGGATTTGTGAATAATCAGAAACAGGATGTCATATCACACTGATCCACTCAAACCTTGCAAACATAACTCTTGAAAAGTTCTCAAGTCCCCTTAGAGACATCTGACTCTTCAAGGCATTTTCACAGTATTCTGGAAGAATAACAGACACATCCCCAGATATTCAGGTAGAAATAGCAAAGGCTCTTCTTGGAGGAAATTTTATAATTTTAACTCTATTAATATTTCAAGGACAGTAGGTTGCATTTAAGAGTGCTGTGGAGTTCAGACTTAAGTGCTACAATTTTACATTGTAAGCACAATAATCAAAACTCTGTTAGCTTATTGCATATTCCTACTGCATGTGAGAATGAAGTACTTCAACATTATTTTAGTGATTTGAAACATTCACACAAATACTGAGCAATTTAAGTCATAGTTGACTTATTCCTAAATATTTTGTGATAGACTAATGAAATTTAGCTTCCGATATATTACTGGCACTAAAGTTGAGGGTGATATATAATATAGAATGAATTGTGTGGCTTTTGAAAAAAAAGACAAAGTATTCTGAAAGGGAGTTAACATACACTAGTAATTTTTTAAATGTGTTTTGGGGAACCTCTAGTGTTTTAGCATTAGGATTCTTTCATTGTTTGATTCAAATTTAAGTGTAAAAGTGTAATATAATTTTTCCTATTTATTATTATCACCTCACCAGTAAAGTGAGTCAAAATTTCAATTTATTTATATTAAACTTTGAAGTAGATAATCGTGTGTCCACTTCAGCTACCAGGTCAACTCAGAATAAAGATTTTTTAGTTATCTCTGAGCATGCATTTAAACTTCTTAGAAATGTGTCATTGACATGGAATGTTACAGCTCTGCAACTGTCTATTTTTAAAAATGAAGTCCTGGATATGTCCATTCATATAAAGTTTTACAAAGAACACCATAGTTAGAGCACAAATCTGTTTATTCAAATAATTGGAAAAATTCAGATGCATGTTCTTGAGACATGTGTTTATCATGACTGCATCAAAAGACATGTAATGCTAAGAATATATTATAGATATGATGTCCGCTTCAGTTTTGCACACTTGTCATTTGGCTTCCAAATTTAAAAAACTTCTGTGCAAATTTTAGATTATGCATTCTTCTGACTCTAAAATATCTTACAACTGATGTAAGAGTCTGGCTAGCTTACCACATCTGTATCTTTGGGAAAGAACCAAGATGCCCTTCCACGGACAAATGGATAAGGAAGATGTGGTCCATATACACTATGGAGTATTATGCCTCCATCAGAAAGGATGAATACCCGACTTTTGTAGCAACATGGACGGGACTGGAAGAGATTATGCTGAGTGAAATAAGTCAAGCAGAGAGAGTCAATTATCATATGGTTTCACTTATTTGAGGAGCATAACAAATAACATGGAGGACATGGGGAAATGAAGAGGAGAAGGGAGTTGAGGGAAATTGGGGGGGGAGATGAACCATGAGAGACTATGGACTCTGAAAAACAACCTGAGGGTTTTGAAGGGGCGGGGGGTGGGAGGTTGGGAGAGCCAGGTGGTGGGTATTATGGAGGGCACGCATTGCATGGAGCACTGGGTGTGTTGTAAAACTATGAATTCTGTTACGCTGAAAAGAAATGAAATTAAAAAAAATTTAAAAAAAAAGAGTCTGGCTAGCTTAACTACAAATTAACCTGAAATTGCAAAGTGAAAAATTAAAATGGAGGGGTTTTATGTTTATTTCATGTGATTTTTAAAACATCAACAAAATATACATGACAGCATAATCTCTTGACTTTCTACCATTTATAGCCCACACACTTCTGCCATGGGTTTCATTATTCCTAAATTATCCACATTTAAATTTTCAGCTCAAATAGCACTTCTTCAGAGGACCTGATTCTTCTCCTTAAAAATTTTGTTTCCTATTTTTAAAATTTATTCTTTCCAGGGGCGCCTGGGTGGCTCAGTGGGGTAAGCCTCTGCCTTCGGCTCAGGTCATGGTCTCAGGGTCCTGGGATCGAGCCCCCCATCAGGCTCTCTGCTCAGCGGGGAGCCAGCTTCCTCCTCTCTCTCTGCCTGCCTCTCTGCCTGCTTCTGATCTCTGTCTGTCAAAATAATAAATAAAATCTTTAAAAAAAAATAAAAATAAATAAAAAAAATTATTCTTTCCAGCTCTATTGAGGTATAATTGACAAATAAATACTGTACATATTTAGGGTGTACAGAATGATGATGTGATACATTGTAAAATGATAACCAAAAACTATTTAACAAATCCATCACCTCACAGGCACCATTGTGTGTATGTGTGTGTGTAAGTGTGTGTGTGGTAAGAACACAAGATCTATTCTCTAAGCAAATTTCAAGTACAATACCATATTATTAACTATAGTCTTAACTGATACATTATATAAAATTATCTTAGTATTTATTTGTTACAGTGATTTTTCTCTGCCTAAATTTGCTGCACTATAATTTCCATGGGGATAAGGATTTAGTCTTCTAGTCAAGAGTGTCTGGAATTAAGTATATTAAAGAGAGATTAGAAAGTAAGGACAACAAAGGTTGACAAGTGAGATGTTACCCATCTGTATCATCTTACAGACAATGGAAAGAATTTGGCTTTTACTCAGAAAAGAGTCAAGAGTCCCTGGAGAGCATGCTATGACTCATATTTCTGAAAGTTTACTTGGCCTTTTTTTTTCCCTGTTACGTTATGGCCAAAGATTGAGGGAAATAGGAACAGTAGCAAGAAAGATTAAAACATCATCATCATTGTATTAGTTATGTTTAGTTTTTGTCTTCACCAGCATGAAAACTCAAAGGATATTAAAATGCCCCTGAAGGAGCACCTGGGTGGCTCAGTGGGTTAAGCCTCTGCCTTCAGCTCAGGTCATGATCTCAGGATCCTGGGATCAAGCCCTGCATTGGGCTCTCTGCTCAGTGGGGAGCCTATTTCCCCTTTTCCTCTGCCTGCCTCTCTGCCTAATTGTGAACTGTGTCAAACAAATAAATAAAATCTTTTTAAAAAATGCTCCTGAAGCCTGGGTGGCTCAGTGGGTTAAAACCTCTGCCTTCGGCCCAGGTCATGATCTTAGGGTCCTGGGATCAAGCCCTGCATCAGGCTCCCTGCTGAGCAGAGAGCCTGCTTCCTCCTCTATCTCTGCCTACCTCTCTGCCTACTTGTGATCTCTGTCTCTGTCAAATAAATAAATAAAATCTTTTTTTTTAATAAATAAAATCTTTAAAAAAAATTGCTCCTGAAAACTTAGTAGGTTTTAATGTAATGATATTTTTAACCAAAATATAATACAGATGTTCTGTTTCACAGTTTAAGTTTATACTATAGATAATTGTATAGCAAGGATATTATTCTTATAAATAACCAGTGTGGGGACGCCTGGGTGGCTCAGTTGGTTAAGTGGCTGCCTTCGGCTCAGGTCATGATCCCAGCGTCCTGGGATCGAGTCCCACATCGGGCTCCTTGCTCGGCAGGGAGCCTGCTTCTCCCTCTGCCTCTGCCTGCCACTCTGTCTGCCTGTGCTCGCTTGCTCTCTCTCCCTCTCTCTCTTACAAATAAATAAATTAAAAAAAATAACCAGTGTGGAAAACTTAACACATCAATATCTCACGATAAATTCCCCAAATTATTGACTGTGGGGTACTATGTACTTAATGCCATGGTCCCTAAAAATGGACTTTCCTTAGACACATATCCATTTTGTCCTTATTCTGCTTAATGCCATGGCCTCTTATCTGTAACTTACTCTACTAAATTTTCATTTATGAATAAGATAGACTGTAAATTATGTACATAGCATAATAATTTGTTGAATTCTGCATATTCCACAGCCCTATAAGAGGAGTTCTACTGTTTTACAAATGAAGAAATTTAGATCCATAGGAACTAGAGCGCATCTGTGGCATTCAGCTAGCAGTATTTTTAGGATTTTAAGTATAATTTCTCTGACCCAAAATCTAGAGAGAGTGCTGCAAGAATGAGTACCAAAAAGAAGGGAGTATAGAATTGTGGAATTTGAAATATTACAAGGAAGTCAAATATCACAAATAATTCTAAAATAAAATTAATATTAGCTTTTTTGAAGAGACAGAGGAGCATAATGCAGGTGTTTAGAAAATAACTTGAAAATAGGACTGAGTACTCCCTCACAAAAGAAGTTAACAAGGCAGAAAATGACAAATGTTGACAAGGATTTGGAGAAGGGTGAACCCTCCTACACAGGGTTGGTGGGAATGCAAACTGGTCCAGCCACTCAGAAAAACAATATGGAGGTTCCTCAAGAAGAGAAAAATAGAGCTACCCTATGACCCAGCAATTATACTGTTGGGTATTTACCCCAATGATACAAATGGACTTATCTGGAAGGGCACCTGCACCTCAATGTTTATAGCAGCAATGTCCACAATAGCCAAAATGTGAAAAGATCCAAGATGTCCACTGAAAGATAAATAGGTAAAGAAGATGTGATATATATATATATATATATATATATATATATATATACACACACACACACAATGGAATATTACTCAGCCATCAGAAAGGATGCATACTTACCATTTAGGTCAACGTGGATGGAACAGGAGGGTATTATGCTAAGTGAAATAAGACAATCAGAGGAAGACAATTATCAAATGGTTTCATTCATACGTGGATTTTAAGAAAAAACTCAGAGGTTCATAAAGTAAGGGAGGGAAAACTAAAAGGGAAGTCATCAGAGAGGAAGGCAGATCATGAGAGACTCTTAACTATAGGAAATGAACAGATGGCTGCTGGAGGGGAGGTGGGTGAGGGATGGGATAATTGGATGATGGGTATATGATGTGATAAGCACTGGGTGTTATATGCAACTCATAAATTATTGAACACTACATCTGAAACTAAGTAGTATGTACTACATGTTGGCTAATTGAATTTTTACAAAAAGGAGCAAACTGAGTAAACATTATAAAATTTGATTACATAGGTTATGTAGAAAGATAAAGATATATAATATATGCATATATGTGTATATATACATACATATATATGAAGATTTATGAACACTAGAGTTGTATCCAGTACAGAAATAGCAATATGTGAGAAGGTTATGAAAAATAACAATGTTTGAACATGGCCAGATGATATTTCAAAATATGATTTCAGAGATGTATTTACCAAAAATGAATCCTCTGACTGGCCATAACAAAACATATTTCTTCCTAAACCATTGTAATTTATTTTACCTATAATAATTAATCATACAGTACGTTGAGTATTTTGAAATGATCATTGTTGGAAAAGTATGACCATTGAGCATTATAACTATAAATGGAATTAATTTTAGTATGCATGCAACAGGTCATTAAACACTAATATTTTGTTCTGTATACTGTACTCCTCATATATATTAGGCTATTTTTTTCTGGGTTCAAATTTAAAGAAAAATAGCATATTCTGCTTCTTCCTGTATGTAGACAGTCCAACCCAGCCTTTTCCCTAACAGATGAAAACAGCAGGTACTTCACATACTTTACATTTAATAATATTTGTCTTTTTATAAAGCTTCTATTTGGATTTCAAGTCAAGCAAAACAGAGCCATCTACATAGAAGAGGTCCATGATTTAAGTTATTATCTGAGGACTACTGGGCTACTTGCAGAAAGGAATAAACAAAGGAAAGTAGGCTTTAGGAAGAAAAGGAGTTAAGCATCATGTTCAAGTAAATGAAAATACTTTCATTAACTTTCAGAATATACAGTTTGACTTTTAAAAAAATTAAAAATATAATTCAAAAATAATTCAACACCTGTAAGCTTTAAGAACAGATAAAAAGTCTATTGCTGGGAAATACAAACAACCAGCAATCAGTTGAAAGCACTAATTTCACAAAGAGTGAATTGTCACAATTCCAAAAATAGTTTATTTTACATCAAGGTTATTCATCTTAATCCTTAATGTAGTTTTGGAAAAAATAAAAATAAAAGCTCTTCAGAATGTAACCTATCAGTAAACTTACAGGAATTTTAGTTCTGGAAGAGTATAGGCCACTAACTCAAAAAGTTTTAGTGTTCAAAGCACATTTTCTTGTGCTATTTTTTTTAAAATATTCTATTTATTTATTTGTCAGGGAGAGAGAGAGAGAGAGAGAGAGAGAGCATAGGCAGACAGAGTGGCAGGCAGAGGCAGAGGGAGAAGCAGGCTCCCTGGTGAGCAAGGAGCCCGATGCGGGACTCGATCCCAGGACACTGGGATCATGACCTGAGCTGAAGGCAGCTGCCCAACCAACTGAGCCACCCGGCATCCCTGCTATTTTTTTTTTTAAGATCAGAAATTCTACCTCTGACTAAGTGTTTAATGTTTGATGTGGGTTTTTAAAAAAGTGATTATTATGAGTAAGAGGAGGAACACATAACAAAGGAAAAATTCAGAGACCACGACCTCTGCCACAGAACTACTGCATATGGACATAAACAATACGTTGGAAATGGAATTCAGAGTAAAGATCATCCAGGCAATGGCTAGGTTGGAGCAGACCATTAGTGACAACATAGAATCTCTAAGAGTGGAAGTGAGAGCTGATCCGGTGGATGTAAAGAATGCTATTAAGGAGGTTCAACCTATCTAAATACTCAAGCATCTAGGCAGAAGATCAAATTAGTGATCTAGAAGACAAACTGATAGAAAAGCAGGACCAGGAGGAGGCCTGGAACAAACAACTTAGAAGCCCTGAAAACAGAATCAGGGAAATAAATGATGCCATGAAATGTACCCATATCAGAATTATTGGGATCCCTGAGAGGATGGAGAAAGAGAGAAGACTAGAAGATATATTAGAACAAATACTGGATGAAAATTTCCCCTCATCTGGGGAATGGAAAAAATGTTCATGCCCTAGAGGCAGAAAGGCCACCCTCCAAGATCAACGAGTCTAGAAAGACATCCGGACAGTTGAATGTGAAATTTATGAATCATAATTTCAGATAAGAGTTCCTAAGGACAGCTAGGGGAAAGAGATTCCTTACGTACAAGGAAGGACCTTCAGAATTAAGTCAGACCTGTCCATAGAAATCTGGCAAGCCAAAAAGGGGTGGCAAGGCATATTTAGGGCACTAAATGAGAAGAACATGCAGCCAAGAATACTTTAGCCACCAAAGCTGACATTCAAAATGGATGGAGAGATAAAGATCTTCCAAGACTGGCAAGGTCTAAAATATTATGTAATCACTAAGCCAGCACTAAAAGAAATACTAAAGGGGGGAGTTCTCTAAAAGAAGAAAGGGTCCAAAAATGACATAGTACAGAAAGTTACAAAGATAATGTATAGAAACAAGGGCTTTACAGGCAACATATGTCAATAAAAACTTACATTGCAATCATCACTCTCAACCTGAACAGCCTAAATGCTCCCATAAAAAGGCACAGGGTTGCAGACTGGATAAAACAACAGGACCTATTCATATGCTGTCTAAAAGAGACACATTTTGAACCTAAAGATACACCCAGGCTGAAAGTGAAGAGACGGAGAACCATCTTTCATGCCAATGGGCCTCAAAAGAAATATGGGGTAGTGATTCTCATTTCAGATAAATTAGATTTTAAGCTAAAGACTGTAATCAGAGATACAGAAGGATACTACATCATCCTTAAAGGGTTAATACACCAAGAAGATATAACAATTGTAAATACTTATGCCCCCAGTATGGGAGCATCCAACTACATAAGACAACTGTTAAACAAAACAAAGAGTCATATTGATATGAATACATCATTGTAGGGGATCTGAACACAGTACTTTCAGCAACAGACAGATCATCTAAGCAGAAAATCAAAAAAGAAACAAGAGCTTTGAATGACACATTGGACCAGATGGACCTTATAGATACATACAGAACATTCCACCCTAAAACAACAGAATACTCATTCTTCTTGAATGTACATGGAATTTTATCCTAAGTGACCACATACTGGGTCACAAATCAGGGCTCAACAGATACCAAAAGATTGAGATTATTCCCTGCACATTCTCAGACCACAATGCTTTAAAACTGGAACTCAACCACAAGAAAAAGTTTGGAAGGAATTAAACACTTAGAAGCTAAAGACCCCCCTGCTCAAGAATGTTTGGATCAACCAGGAAATCAAAAGAGAACTTAAACAATTCATGGAAACCAATGAGAATGAAGACACATTGGTCCAAAACCTATGGAATATGGCAAAGGTGGTCCTGAGGGGGAAATAGATACTCATCCAAGCCTCACTCAAAACAAAACAAAACAACAACAACAAAAAAACAAAAACAAAGTGAAAAATCCTGAATATGCCAACTCTCTTTATACTTTAAAGAAGTGGAAAATCAACAACAAATTAAGCCAACCCCATGCACAAGAAGGGAAATAATTAAGATCAGAGCAGAGATCAATGAGTTAGAAAGTAGAGATACAGTAGAACACATCAATGTATCTAGAAGCTGGTTCTTTGAAAGAATCAGTAAGATTTATAAACCACTGGCCAAACTAATCCAAAAGAAAAGAGAGAGGATCCAGATTAATAAAATTATGAATGAAAGGGGAGAGAACACGACTAACAATAAGGAAATAGAAACAATCATCAGAAATTATTATCAACAGTTATATGCCAATAAGTTAAGCAACCTAGAAGAAATGGATACTTCCTGGAAACCTATAAACTTCTAAGACTGAAACAGGAAGAAATTGACAACCTGAATAGACCAATATCTAGTAACGAGATTGAAGCAGTGATCAAAAACCTCCCAAAAAACAAGAGTCCAGGACCTAATGGATTCCCCGGGGAATTCTACCAAACATTCAAAGAAGAAATAGTACCTATTCTCCTGAAGCTGTTTCAAAAAATAGAAACAGAGGAAAAACTTCCAGACTCTTTCTATGAAACCATCATGACCCTGATCCCCAAACCAGGCAAAGACCCCATGAAAAAGGAAAATTTCAGACCAATATCCCTGATGAATATGAATGCCAAGATTCTTAACAAGATCCTAGCTAATAGGATCCAATAGTACATTAAAAAGATTATCCACCATGACCAGGCAGGATGTATCCCTGGGATGCAAGGGTGGTTCAATATTCACAAATCAATCAATGTGATACAACAAATCAATAAGAAGAGAGAAGAACCACATGGTCCTCTCAATTGATTCAGAAGAAGCATTTGACAAAAATACAGCATCCATTCCTGATTAAAATTACTCAAAATATACGGCTAGAGAGAATATTCCTCAAACTCATAAAAATTATCTATAAAACACCCACAGTGAATATCATTCTCAATGGAGTAAAACTGACAGCCTTCCCACTGAGCTCAGAAACATGACAAGAATGCCCACTCTCACCACTCTTGTTCAACATAGTACTAGAAGTCCTAGCAACAGCAATCAGACAGCAAAAAGAAATAAAATGTATTCATATTGACAAAGAAGAAGTCAAACTCTCTCTCTTCCCAGAAGACATGACACTTTATATGGAAAACCTGAAAGACTCCACCCCCAAACTACTAGAATTCTTACAGCAATTCAGTAATGTGGCAGGATACAAAATCGAGGCACAGAAATCAGTTGCTTTCTTATACACAAACAATGAAAATACAGAAAGGGAAATTAGAGAATCAATTCCATTTACTAAAGCACCAAGAATCATAAGATACCTGGAAATAAACCTAACCAAAGAGGTAAAGGATCTGTACTCGCGGAACTACAGAACACTCATGAAAGAAATTGAAGAACACAAAAAGATGGAAAAGCATTCCATGCTCATGGATTGGAAGAATAAACATTGTGAAAATGTCTAAATTTCCCAGAGCAATCTATACTTTCATTGCCATCCCAATCAAAATTCCACCAGCATTCTTCAAAATGCTGGAACAAATAATCCTAAAATGTGTATGGGACCAGAAAAGACCCCAAATTGTTAAGGAAACATTCAAAAAGAAAAACAAAGCTGGGGGCATCACATTGCCTGATTTCAAGCTTTATTACAAAGCTGTGATCACCAAGACAGCATGGTACAGACACAAAAACAGACACAAAGACTAATGGAACAGAGTAGAGAGTCCAGATATGGAGCCTCAAGTCTATGGTCAAATAAACAACAAAGCAGGAAAAATATCCAATGGAAAAAATACAGTCTCTTCAATAAATGGTGCTGAGAAAATTGGACATCTATGTATAGAAAAATGAAACTTGATGATTCTCTCAACACCATACACAAAGATAAAGTCAAAATGGAAAAAAGTCCTCAACGTGAGGCAGGAATCTATCAAAATCCTGATATTGACATATCCATTTTTGAAATAGCAAATTAATCCATTGTCTGCTACTCTGTCACATCTAGCCCTTCATTTTCCTAGCTACCCTAATCATATTGAAGATCTCCTCAGCCACAACTTCCAGATGGTAGAGCCTCTAGGATTAACACCTGACAAAACAGGGGATTCCAGTGATAGACATATAAAGCGTTCATTATGATTGATCTGCACTAATATTATACAGGTTTTTAATTGTTTTTAAAACACTTCCCTACTAGGGGAATTACACAGTAAACAAGGTAATATAACACGTAGTGAATGTGCTACAGAGAAAGTGCAAGGGAGCAATGGGATAAGATGCACAGATCTTGCTCAACTAATGATGTGTTTGTATCCCAATAAACTCATTGTAAACTGAAAATATTATTAGGCTGCAAATGTATTTTAACATACTCAACGTACTAAACATCATAACTTAACCTCACCCACCCAAATAAGAATACTTACATTAGCCTACAAAGCCTATTTTATAATAAAGTGTTGATTAACTCATCTAAGTTATCGAATACCACACTGAAAGTGAAAAACAGAATGGTTGTATGGAAACAGAATAGTTGTAAATGTATCAGATATTTACTCTTATGACCGTGTGGCTGACTGGGGTCGTGGCTTGCTGCCCCTGCCCTGCATTGGTAGAGTATCCTACCACATATTACTAGGCCAAGAAAAGATCAAAATTCAAAATCTGAAGACAGATTTCTACTGAACGTGTATCACACCACTGTAAAGTTGAAAAATTGTATCATAACTATCATATGTTGGGGACTGTATATACTTGGTTTGTAAAAGGGAGACTCTGAAAGTAGAACTATCCTGGAGATGTACATTAGAAGAGCAGAAAGACCAATTTTGGGATGGAAAAGTACAGGCAGTGGAGGGTATAAAATGAGAAATGTAAACGGTGTTGTGAAGGGCAGGGTCCATACAGACTCCTGTTCTTCACTGTTTGATACTGAGAAGAACTAGAGGATAGGTGTTTGAAAGAGTTATAGCATAAAATGAATTTGTAAAAGATCATTCTATCTTCCATGTTTCAAAGATAAATACAAGGAAACAGTGAGGAGAATCAGAAGGTAACAATAATAAGCTAATGAGAAATGAGGGCAAACTGTAACAAGAAATAGATATGGACTTGTTGAGCAGTGGTAGAATTTTTAATTCATTTTGAAAGTAGAGCAAATAGGCTGCTGATGGATTGAATTTGGGGTGTGAGAAAAAGGGAAGACTCACGAGTGAACCTAAGTTTTGGCCCTAGTAACTAACATTATGGAGTAGTATATAATTAAAATGGGAAGGACTAAATGAAGAAGGCCCCGTTTGAGAGAAATGAAAAAGAATTTTCTTTCTGACATGGTTAACAGATGCTAAGGGAATAGTTGAATATATCAGCTGGAAGTTCAAGGAACAGTTCTAGGTTGGTGATAGAAATTGTAGGAACATCAACTCAGTTATGATATTTAAAGAAATGCAATTTTGTGAGATCACCAAGAGTACATGTAGATGGTTAAGAGAGGAGGTGTAATCACCAAGCCTTGGAACCCTCCCCAACTAAGAAGGCACAGAGAAGCAAAGGAGACCTAGAAGGAAAAGGCTGTAAGATAGATGATCTGAAAGCCAAATGAAAAAAATAATACCTACCAGAGAGGAACAGATGATTAACTATGTCCAATTTTCTGTCAACTGCAATAAAGATAGAGTGTTTGCCAATATGAAGGCCACTGATGTTTTTGAAAAGCAATTTCAATGGTATAGTAGTGGAAAACAGTTTATTAAAATAGCTACAATAAAGAATGGCAAGAGAGGAATTGGGACATCAAGTACAGGTGATTCTTTTGAGGATTTTGAGATAAAGGGAATAGAAACATGGTGACAAATCACAGAGAAAATTAGGACATGTGAGAGTTTTGAAAATTTTTGAAAAATTAAAGCAGGTTTAGGTGTTGTTAGGAAAGTTCCAGTAGGCAGAGGAGAGACACGGGGAATAGCTAGAGGTATGCCCTTGAGTAGGAAGGAAGGGAGAGATAAATGGGCACAAGGGGAGAAGTCTGTCTTAGAGAGGAGCCCAGATGGATTAACCTTGTTAAGATCAGGGAATTAAAAGATCCCTACACAGCTTCAAGTAAATGGGTACTGAGCCAGAAGCACTGTGTTAAAGTTCTCTTCTATTGGCTCCCAACATTTTAGTCAGAAAGACTAAATATGATTATTTGAAAATGACACTGGGAGTGGAGTTTGTAGACTTGATGAGAGGAAAAGATGTGGAATTTATTTTTGGAGGAGTGTGAGAGTCAGTGCAGGAGAAAGCTGAAATAAGATTACCCGGCATCACACAGGAGCATGACTTCAACTAGTGATCATGAATTTAAAGTGAGCCCTGATAGCATGGCTGCACTTTCCTCCTTCCACACTCTGTTTTCCCAGGGTAGGTTCAGAGCAGAGGAAGAGTTGAATATACCTAGAGCTTGAATTTTTCCAGGACTATAAAGGGAAAGAGGGGCCGAGGGGCTGAAAGTAGACACAACAGAGTGATTATGATACTGTAAGACCAGGAAGAGAGGTGATAACATAAGGGGATAGAAGGGACTGACCAAGGGGTATGGTCCAATTGGACTGGTACAGCCAAAGGACTGTTGATGTAAGATAAGAGAATCAGTCATCTATAAAAACAGAAGTTATGATGGAAGATGGTATAACAGTTAAAACTGAGTTTGTTCTCAGAGAAAATTTGGCAAATTACTTAAATTCTATAATCCTCGATTTTCTTGTCTGAGGGAAAATAAATTTATCCTAAAGAGATTTTAGAAGACTAAATAAAATAATCCAGGTAACATCTATAGTCCTGTGTCTGCATATGGCAAACACTCTACAAATGTCAGTAATATTTTTAGCACTATAATTGACTGCATTGCTATTTACCAGGCCATAAAGGAGCCTTGATCTGTGTTTTAATGAAGACAACTGAAATTCATAGGCTGAATTATGACCCATGTGATAAAGGAAAGTGTTAACTGCTAACTAAAGGAACTGTTAAGTGTTAACTTAGTTTTTTTTTTTTGTATTTTATATTTAATATTTTCAGGCACAGAGAATATTAATCATAAAATACTTTAAAAAATTTTTATAAACATATAATGTATTTTTATCCCCAGGGGTACATGTCTGTGAATTGCCAGGTTTACACACTTCACAGCACTAACCATAGCACATACCCTCCCCAATGTCCATTACCCCACCCCCCCAACTCCCCTCCCCCCAGCAACCCTCAGTTTGTTTTGTGAGATTAAGAGTCACTTATGGTTTGTCTCCCTCCCGATCCCATCTTGTTTCTTTTCTTCTTTTCCTATGCCCCAAACCCCCCATGTTTCATCTCCACTTCTTCATATCAGGGAGATCATATGATAGTTGTCTTTCTCTGATTGACTTATTTCACTAAGCATGATAACCTCTAGTTCCATCCATGTCATTGCAAATGGCAAGATTTCATTTCTTTTGATGGCTGCATAGTATTCCATTGTGTATATATACCACCTCTTCTTTATCCATTCATCTGTTGATGTACATCTAGGTTCTTCCCATAGTTTGGCTATTGTAGACATTGCTGCTATAAACATTCGGGTGCATGTGCCCCTTCGGATCACTATGTTTGTATCTTTAGGGTAAATACCCAGTAGTGCAATTGCTGGGTCATAGCGTAGTTCTATTTTCAACTTTTTGAGGAACCTCAATGCTGTTTTCCAGAGTGGTTGCACCAGCTTGCATTCCCACCAACAGTGTAGGATGGTTCCCCTTTCTCCACATCCTCGCCAGCATCTGTCATTTCCTGACTTGTTAATTTTAGCCATTCTGACTGGCACTAAATCATAAAATACTTTAAAATAATTATATCAAAATATATGTTATAAGTAAAAATATCAATGAACTATTGTGACAGGTTTTTTTTTTCATATTCAAAAGAAGAAATTCCACAAAAAATTACCAAGTATTACTTTGATATCTACCAGCGTTTAACACCAGGGCAGGTTCATTAAAAAAGTAAGAAAAAAAATGTACACTAAACTCTCAAAAAGCTTATGACAATACTTGAGGAGAAATACATGAAATTTAGAAAATATGACATAAGTAAGTCATTGATAAGTTCTGTAGGAAATATCCTTTCCATATCATTTTTTAGATAAAATAGTTTCATGTATTTAAATTTATTTCCACCTTCTATACTTTTCCTCTTTAAAGCCTAGCACAGTGCCCAAACCATAGTTGTTCCTCAGTATGTACTTGTTCTATCTCTGAATAAGGAGACTGAGTGGTGACAAATTCCTACAAAACATCTCTACTAAAACTACTAAAACTTCTAAAAACTCTTGGTTTTTACATATTCTGATTATTTCAGTCTGGCAGAAATTTCATCTTAAATGGTTTCAAGCAGCATGCAATATCAGTAAGTGATATGAAAAATCAGAAAATAGAATTATATATTAATATTTTATTTACTGAATGCATAAAAAACTAAATATTAAACAGTAAATAATATAAATAATGTCTACTATATGTTAACATAAAATAGAGTAAATTATATCATGTTTATGTAGTAGGTTATATAGAATAAATAGTAAATATAATTAGCAATAAAATAAATATGAGAACAGCATAATAATTTCAGAAATGCAAAAATGACTCAATATTAGAAAAAATCTCTTAATATGCTTTAATATTATAATGGATCAATACATGACAACATGTAGGGTCATCCCAACAAAATGCATTAAATTTTTAAAAATATTTTATTTATTCATTTGAGAGAGAGAGCAAGCATGAGCAGGGGCGGGGAGGAGCAGAGGGAGAGGGAGAAGCAGACTCCCCACTGTCTCCTCTGAGCAGGGAGTCCAATTCAGTGCTTGATCCCAGAACCCTGAGATAATGACCTGAGCTGAAGGCAGATACTTAACTGACTGAGCCACACAGGCATCCCTATATATTTTTTTTAAACCCATAGCAAAATAGAGTAATCTAGATATACCTCAAAATGATTTCAAAAATATATCTCAGTATAAAAAACATAATCTCGCCTAATGGAAATATAGTCAAAGCATTTCCATTGAAATTAGGAATAAAACCGAGAATTTATTGCTTAACTGGTATTTAACATTAATGTAGAAGTACTCACTAACACAATAAGACAAATCACGATCATACAAGAATGGTTGAATTTATTATTATGTGTGGATGTTATTTTTGTGTGATTGTGAAACATAGAAAATAAAGCAATAGCTATATAAGAAATAAGTCACCTAACTACTTAGAACTTATACAAAAATCAAAAGAAATTTTTTGATATGTTTAACATAGCTTATATGAAGGAAGTTATAAAACTTTACTAATTTACTTAAGAGCCTATTTTTAATAATTGAGAATCATATTTTATTCCTGGTCAGAAAATATATAAAAATATTCATTCTTTATAAATCAACAAATATATTCACTATAATTCTATTCAAGTTCCTAGTACACTATTAAAAATCTTTTTATGACCTAAAAGAAAGTCAAAAGTCCTTCTTCAAAAATACTCATGTGAGATGTGAGAACAACAAAAAAATTAAGAAGCATAAATTGTAGAAAGTCATTCATATTGATATTGAATCATACTGAGGTCTTCATAATGAAAAGTGTGGTATCAGCATAGTAATAAAACAACTGTATTGTTTGTCACCAAGCAATAGAATGCTTGAGTGTGATTTAAATGATGATGATTTCTATTATTTACTTAAGATGTGAACAGTTAAATTTTTTTTTCTTTATTAGCCATGGGTCTGCATTTCAGTAAATCTGGCCTTTTCTTCATCATTATAATATTTCTACCAAGACAGCAAATATATCATTATACAACAGCAAAACATAAAGAAAAGGTGTGAGTAAAAAGAAAAATTTCTTCTTGTAATGGTTCCTTCAATGTGTCGTTTACGAGGAGTGTGTTACATGCTTAAACTTTGTCTAAACACTAGCAAAACAATTGCATGATAGTAACTGATTTAGGGCTATTATGGCTCATTTCCTGATCTTTCCTCACAGTGATCTTTCCTTGTGAACATAAGCAGGAAAATGTTAACAATACCAAAGGCAGTGATGGATGTTGAATAGGAAAGTCATCTCCTCTGCCCGACATTTCAATCACTGCAACAGAAGAGATGGTTACTATAATATATAATATATATGCTATAATATATAATATAGATGCTTACTAGAACATATAATTATGATGTAACTCCTATTTGGTGGAATAAAGAAAAATTATTCTATAATCAGTGTTAGGATAACTTTACTGTCATCTGGAATAATAAGTAAAATAAACTTCTATCATTCATTTTATTTTATAGTAAGAGTAATAACAATTTGAATAATTCCAAAGTAGAATTTAATATCATAAAATTAGTAAAACAAAATAGTAGTAAAGATATTTTTAACCTTGAACTTGGAAAAGTTATTATTAATTGACCATAAAACCTTAAAGGAAAATAAAAATACCTGTAAATATTTAGCAATAAAAAATGATAAAGTCCCAAACAAAACAAAATAGCAAAAAAGTCATTTAAATTTTTGAAAGACAAAATAACGTTAAAAATAATATTTATGATAATGAATACTGAAAGATATTAAAGCATTCATATATTAATAAGGAACAGAATTGAAAAAATAGGAAAAAATGGACAAAGCTATTAAACTTACCAAAGAAGCAGCATGGATAAATCTCATTGCCAGAATTAATGTGGGAAAGCAAACATGCTATCAAATTAGTTGAATATACAACCTTTCTGGAACACCATTTGACAAAATTATTATTATACAACCAATTATTATTACTGCAGTAACAGATTTAATAAATAATTATTCTTCATAAGAAAATGAATGTATATCATCCCCAAAACCAACACCAACAACCCAATAACATAATGCTATTATAGTGGCTTTTTTATGCATGTTAGGAAAAAATACTCAGAGGAGTTCACAAGTTTATTCAAGGACCTGGTGCAAATAAATGGAAAAGTCAGTATAAGTCCAGCTAGAAAATGTGTACTCTTTTCCATTGAAAATTTATTTTTAAGGAATTTATCCTAGTGAGATTATCGGACTGAAAAATGATATATATGTACAAGATATTTATTCATCACACCATTTAAAAAATAGCATTATTTAGAAGCCACATAAATGCATCATAGAGATTGGTTAACTTAATGACAGTACATGCATTATGAAATTTTAAGTAGCCATTAAAATGATAATGTAGCTCATTCATTAACATGAGAAAATGCATGCAACAGACAGTTGAATATTAATGAATTAATTAAACAGAGAAGACTGATAGAAAGCATTAATTCTTTTCCTTCAAAAAAAAAAACAACTAAAATAAAGGTAATTGAATCGTTTGTGACCATATGTGCCTCTGTGTGCTGTGTATGCTTAAAGGAAAACAAAACAAAGACAAAAACAAAAAAACAAGAGTAGAAAGACAAAACAGACTGGATGAATTATGTCAACACATATTTGGTTGTGCAACTGAATTTAAAAGAACGGTGCGAGTTCCTGTTCTGGGAGGGCATAGATCTTGAAGAAAGGAGTAACCTGATAGATCCCAAACCCTGAAAGGCACAGAGCTTAGCATTTTAGAGAAATTATTTTGGAAAAAGTAGTAAGAAAAGTAAATATATTCTATTGATTCAGCTGTGAAAAATTTATATGGTAATAACGTAGTCAGGTTTCCTTAACATTTGCACGGCATGGACATTTTTGGCAGTCTAGTGTAGCCTATGGACCCTTTCTCAGAATAACGTTTTCAAATGCAGAAAGATAGCATAGATGGAGTAGCAACGGGAAAGTAGTTATATTTAAATATAGTTTATAAATTATTTAGAATATGGTATAGTTATTATATGTGCTTCTTTATTTGTTCCACATATGAGATTAAGCATAGACCTAAAAACTAGTGGTGAACATAGTCAATACACTGAAATTTCTACAACCAGAATGCGATTTTGAAAATATTTATGATTTCTAACTGTGATAAAAATCACAATTCTCCTAGAACATTTATTTGGGTTCTTTGTCTACATTCATATTTTAAGAAGATGTTGATTTTTTAGATAGAAATTAGAGATGAAGATAGAAGTATTTTCTTCATCCAAGTTCACAGATTTACTGAATTCAATTCATGGGTATATTTGGACACCAAGTTAGGAATGTCTGAAATACTACTAATTTAAATAAATTACAATTTCAATAAAAATATGGCATATCTATAGTGGGAAATGGAGAGAATAGAACACAACTAAAATAGCTGAATGCAAATACTTTTGAGGATGACAGCTAGGAAATAAGAAAAAAATGAGGCAAGAGATTTGTTTTAATTATTTTCTTTTTTTCTTTTGATTTTTTTCTAAAAGCTATGTAATGCCATTTGATTTTAACTATCATATATTTTACCTTATTATAAATTAAGAAATGTACTTTATTAAAAGTCATTGGATTACACAGTAATCTTATTTATGTAATGGTATGCATATATAGAAACATATTTACAAGGAAAATTATAAAGATGTTAGCGGTATCTATATGTGGATAAAATTTCAGTTGGCTTTTATTTATGTTTTCCACAATAATTGGATTGTTTTATATTGATTCATATAAATATTGATGGATATGTATGCATTTTGATTTAAAATATAGACCATTCATCTACTGTTCCAGAATATGAAAGATGAGTATGTACTACATCACATTCATGAAATTCAACAGAAAAATGCACTGAGAAGTTGAGTTTAAATGTGCTTATCACATAGTATTATTAGATTAAAATAATGTGATATCCACAGGGTGGCACATAAAAAGCAATATGAAAATATACATGTATAAAAGATGTTTCTAAGAATGCTAGTTGTATATGTGAATAAATACAGTGTTATTTTTTTGAAAGGATGTGTTTACTATTCTGGTACATGGTTAGAATACAGTCCATTTAGTCACAACAAAAGATGATGCTACTAAAAGTAATAGAATTCTGTTGCATACAGGCAAAGATGTTATTTAATGAAAGAATGTGTTCAACATAAGAGCTGCATTTCATATACACTCTGAAGACTCAACTACAGAAGTTGTTTATAATAAACCTAGTTTTATATGTGGATAAGTACAGCACTATAAATGAATGTGTTTAGAACACTGTAGTGAATTTAGGATACTCCATAAAGACATATGTGGGAAGGGAGGAAGGGAGAAAGGAAGGAAGGAAGGGAGGGAGGAAGGGAGGGAGGGAGGAAACAAGGAGAGAAGGAAGACAGGGAGAAAAACAAAGAGAGAGGGAGAGAGGGAAGAAGGGAAGAAGAAAAAAAGAAAGAAAAAAGAAAAAAAAGAAAGCTTATCATTAGCTTAAGGCAATGTTACAAGTTAATGTATGCAATTTACTAAAAAATGATGGTGCTTGTCATAAGGGAATACACAGAAGAAACAAAATAATTTTTTTAAATTTTTATTTATTTTTTAAAATAAATATTTTATTTATTTATTTGACAGAGAGAGACACAGAATGAGAGAGAACATAAGCAGGGAGCATGGAAGAGGGAGAAGCAGGCTTCCCATGGAACAGGGAGCTCAATGCTGGGGTTTTGATCCTAGGACTCTGGGATCATGACCTGAGTCGAGGGCAGACTCTTAAGGACTGAGCCACCCAGGCGCCCCAGAACAAAAAATTTTAAAGGAAATCTAATAAAAGCTGCAGAGTTCTTATATTAAAGTAAATAATTATACATTTATTAATTTGGCATTTAAGTTATAGTCTGAAATACTAAGCATCTAACATAATTTATTCTGCCTCTGTTATAATCTTGAGTATCATTTAACATAAGTTAAACATAAAATACTGGCACATACGATTTTGTGTTTCTCATTCTATTATTTACTATCAGATTAGCAATCAAATGTGAGATTTTAGATATATAAGTTCTCTATTTATATTCACATTTGACCAGATATACCTACTAATGGATGTATAATTAAAAACTGAGATGGTAATTCTAAAGTAAAGAAATAAAAACACAGTGAGAGCCCATAATAAAGAACCTGATTTAGGCTGGAGCCTCACAAAGACCACTCTGGAAGAGTTACCCTCAAGCTGAAGGGAAGAGAATGGCTAAGGTGTTGTCCCTAGAGGAAAGGGTATACTTTTATATATATTCTTATACTATTGGAAGGAATATGGTATAATAAAAGATTAAATGCAAACTCCAAGTTCCAAGAGGCTGAATTACACAGCAAGGGAGAAGGTGAGGGTGTTTTAAGTTAAAATGTGAATGATGGGGAACTCCAAAATGGCAACATCTTATAGGCTGCATTAAGGAAAGCATTTAAATTTTTAAATGCAGACACTGAGAGTTGAACAGAATAAATTGATAATTTTTGTAATTTTAAAAATTACCCTGCTTGCACTGTGGGACACAAATAGATTAAAACATAGGAATAGCATTTTGTGCTAGAGAATAATCCTTGGCAATTACTTTGATCAAAATGGGAAGAATGCTTTAAAAGAACATTTTAAATTGATACTTAGGCAAAATGATAAACTCACACAAGCATTATTTAATTATCTAAGGTCATGTATTTAGGTTGACTTTATATTCACTATTAAAAGTTCAGAGTCAATTGAATTATATGCCACCTTCTAAATTTCTATTTAGTAGAGAAAAGAACTCTAAACTTTATAGTTTTATACCCTTGCAGGAGTTTTCTAACTCAGCAAATCTGCTTTATATTTATAATGTCTTTTTTGGTAGATTTTAAATACTTCATTCTTCAAAATGTTCTCTGAATCAGTTTTTCAGTCTTATTCCCTCAAATAATGAGTTGAATAAAATATTTGACATGTGTTTAGTTTATATTTATAGAAGAGCCATCTTTTTTTAATCTTTTGGAAAATTATATCATGATAAATTGGTGTGGTGTGCTTGGGGATGGAGAAAAGCAGACAAATACAAAAACAATTAAGAAGGTGGAATTATGGGGACGCCTGGGTGGCTCAGTTGGTTGGGCGACTGCCTTTGGTTCAGGTCATGATCCCGGAGTCCCCGGATTGAGTCCTGCATCGGGCTCCCAGCTCCACGGGGAGTCTGCTTCTCCCTCTGACCTTCTCCTCGCTCATGTTCTCTCTCACTGCCTCTCTCTCAAATAAATAAATAAAATCTTAAAAAAAAAAAGAAGGTGGAATTATGAAAACTGGTGTTCTATTTGATATGGGATTTCAAGGTTAAGGATATGCCAAGTGTGATTCCTAAGTTTGCTTACATGAATAGATATAAATACCATTTGATGAGGTAGGGACCATTGGAAAATAGGAACACGATAAATTTGCAGTTGGCTATTCATGGCTGTACCTCAGAGTAGATATTTGGGATGCAGTTATAAATTAAGTAGTCATAAATGTCCCTCAATTGAAATTGTGGATATGGCCCATGGAAGAAAGGTAAATCTAGAATATTTCAGGCATGACCTCTGTCTATGAAGACATTCTGGTTAAAGGTGAATAAAGATGGGATGCCTGAGTGGCTCAGTCATTAAGCAAATGCCTTTGGCTCAAGTCTTCATCCCAGGGTCCTGGGATCAAGTCCAGCAGGGACTTGCTCAGCAGGGAGCCTGCTTCTCCCTCTGCCACTCCCCCTGCTTGTGCTCATGCTCTCTCTCTCTTTGACAAATAAACTATAAATTATTTTTTAAAAAGTGAATTAAAGACAATTAACTTAAGAAAAAAGGCATTTTTTTGACTAATGTATGCTAAATATTCAAAATATCTCTTTTTAGGGGCCTGGATCTATGCATATAGTCACATAATATCACAAATCTGTCTTTTTCAGTTCTGGCTTAAATTTTGTTAGCTTTAATTGTAGGCAGGCATTATGTATGTGTTATGAAGATGTTATCAGTGGCTCTGGTATTATTTGTGAAAAGAAAAGTTTTCTCTCCAAGCAAAACTTCGTGTTAGAAAAATAACTGTGGCAGAAGCTATAGGGTAATCAACCTGTCACTTGACCACCCTAGTTGGTGCAACAGTCATGACCTGTTGATTGAAACAGTGCTAGCTAAATGATGAGAAGTTCTGTAAGAATAATTGGTTTGTCTTTTCAGAAGACGGAGGTGTGGTACTTAGGGTAAAGCAGACATTGACCATGGATTAATTCAGAATGTGGAGTCCCATAGAATTATATGTTTCGGAGAACAAACGGGAAGGAAGTAGATTAATAGGGCTGAGAATAAAAAACAAAAAGGCCTGAGAAACTGCAAATAGTAAACACAATTATTTATAACAAATTGGTATAAATTTTGTATGAAGATCTCTGAGTCAATAATTTTGCTGAACAAAAAGAAAACTAACCTGATATATCCTAGGCAGATTATTTAAAAGGTAGTCTTAATGAATAAATATTTTAAATACTTAAAAAAATCAGGAGCTACTACTTTTATCAAACTAAATTACGACAATATTATACTAAAATGATTAATCACAAATTTTGGTTAAAAAATGAGCCTAGGGCGCACCTGGGTGGCTCAGCGGGTTAAGCCGCTGCCTTCGGCTCAGGTCATGATCCCGGGGTCCTGGGATCGAGCCCCACATGGGGCTCTCTGCTCGGCGGGGAGCCTGCTTCCCTCTCTCTCTCCACCTGCCTCTCTGCCTACTTTTGATCTCTGTCTGTCAAATAAATAAATAAAATCTTTAAAAAAGCTGGGGGCAAGATGGCGGAGAAGTAGCAGCTGAGACGACTCAGGTAGCAGGAGATCAGCTAGATAGCTTATCAAACCATTGCAAACACCTACAAATCCAACGGGAGATCGTAGAGGAAGAACAGCAATTCTGGAAACGGGAAATTGACCACTTTCTGGAAGGTAGGACCCGCGGAGAAGTGAATCGAAAGCAACGGGAGGATAGACCGCGGGGGAGGGGCCGGCTCCCGGCAAGCGGCGGAGCAGCGGAGCACTAAATCGGGACTTTTAAAAGTCTGCTCCACGGAGGGACATCGCTCCAGATGCTAAACCGGGGTGAAGCCCACGCGGGGTCAGCGTGGCCCCAGGTCCCACAGGGTCACAGAAGGATCGGGGGTGTCTGAGTGTCGCAGAGCTAGCAGGTATTGGAGCGGGAAGCCGGCTACAGAGACAGAGCCGAGGAGTGAGCTCAGCTCAGGGTTACCTTGAACCGGTCACAGGCTGGGTGAGCTCGGAGCGCGGCCAG